>CAIGRB010091865.1:15070-30308 GCA_903798255.1 Fraxinus quadrangulata | reverse complement strand
AACCAGAGGAGAAACCAGCTGGCAAACCAGAAAAGAACAACCCAGCTGGAGACAAAACTACTTCGGTTGATATTGTTAATTAGTTGGATAGTTAATTCAGTCAGTTAGCTTCAAGTTGTTAGACAGTCAGTTTGTTAGCTTAATTGTCTATAAAGGTCCAGATGTAATTCACAATTGTAGAGAGTTTTTGATTAATGGAAATTCCCAAAATTCTCGTTCACTTCTTCTTTAGTTCATCAGTTTCTGCAATTGCTTTTTCATTTTTTATCTTTAATTGTTGAATTGATATGGTATCAGAGCATATTTAGCTGAAAATGACGAATTTAGAAAGTATCATTCCCTCGGCAGATGATCCATCCAGTCAATACTATTTGCATCCAAATGATAATCCTGGAGCTTTAATCGTTTCAGAGATTTTTAAGGGAGATAATTACACATCATGGAGTCTTGCATTATCCATGGCATTGAGTGTAAAGAATAAAACTGGATTTATCGATGGAACCTTGAAGCCCCCTAGTTCACCACATACAACTACTGGCTTCGAGTAAATAATCTAGTCCTTTCATGGTTATTGAATTCAATTAGTAAAGAAATTCGCGAAAGCCTGTTATACATCACGTCTGCATATGAAATCTGGAATGAGTTGAAAACCAGATACAGCAGAAGTGATGGACCTAGAGTGTACCATTTAGAAAAATGCCTCAGTGCTATTTCGCAAGGATCACAAAGTCTCACCATGTATTACAATTCTTTCAAATCCATTTGGGAAGAATACATCAGCTACAGATCATTGCCAAAGTGTAGCTGTGGAATATTATCCAATTGCACTTGTGATATACTGAAGACTATATCAGATACACAGCAAGCAGATGCAGTCATGAAGTTTCTTGTAAGATTGAATGAATCATACTCTACACTACGAAGCCAGCTACTGCTTACTTCACCACTTCCATCATTGGCTCGTGTTTATGCCCTTATGCTTCAAGGGAAGAGTCAAAGGGACCTGCAGAATTATTCAATTTTAGAATCAGCAGCCATGATAACAAGACAGCCACATAGATCATTCACTAGACCTCCACCTTGGAAAGACAAACAGAAACCAAAATGCACCGATTGTGGATACTTCAATCATACTGTGGATAAATGTTTTCACCTTATAGGATTTTCCCCAGGTTGGAGAGGATCCAAGGGACTGAAAGCCTTGGTAAACAATTCTGCTGCACATGCTGTGAAAGGAGATCAGCCAGCAAAGGATGAGGGATCAAGTGTCTCGTTTAATCAGGACCTCTATAAGCAATTCCTGGCATTTGCTAGAACTCAACAAACATCCCTTCAGCCACCCAACTCAGCAATCCAAACAGACGCTACCATCACTACATGTATCTCTCTTTGCAATTCGATTTTTTCCAAACCCAAAACCATTGCTTGGATAATCGATACCGGGGCCACAGATCACATGGTATGTTCCCCAACATTTTTATCCTCCATTGATTCAACTACAGCCACAAAGGTAAATTTACCAAATGGATCATCTGCTCCTGTTAGTCACATTGGAAAAGTAAAAATTGCTGAGAATTTGTTCCTTGAAAATGTCCTTTGTGTGCCTACTTTTTCCTTCAATCTGTTATCAGTATCTAAACTAACCAAAACTTCAAATATCCTGGTGGTTTTCTCCGCCTCTCATTGTTTTATACAGGATCCAGCCAGCAAGAGGATGACTGATTTTGCTAGAGAAAAGGATGGACTATATCATCTCACCCCCAGCCCAAACCAATATTCCATATTCACCTGCTCTCAATCATTTCACAGGATATGTTGCTTCCCCTATCAATTTCAAACTTTGGCATTGTAGACTTGGGCATATTTCCAGTATTAGGATGTCCAAGATCCCTTATATTTCTTCTCAGATTATTGTAAAGATTTGAATAAATGCGAGATTTGTCCTTTAGCAAAGCAGAAGAAATTACCATTTCCAATTAGCATTTCAGTTTCAACTAGAATCTTTGATTTAGTGCATTGTGATATATGGGGTCCATTTCATATTTCTTCATGTGATGGTTACAGATTTTCCTTACCATAGTTGATGATTTTTCCAAATGCACTGGGGTTTACATGATGCAATCAAAGGCTGAAACTCGTAGCCTTCTAAAAAGGTTTCATCAAATGGTCCTCACACAATTCCAAACCAAAATTAAAGCTTTTCGAACTGATAATGGAGCTGAGTTCTTCATGAATGATTTTTACAATACACATGGCATTCTCCACTGGAAAAGCTGTGTTGAATCCCCACAGCAAAATGATCTTATTGAAAGAAAACACCAATTCATTTTACAAGTTGCCAGGGCACTGCTTTTTCAATCAAATTTGCCTCTCATTTTCTGGAGTGATTGTGTACTCACTGCAATCCATATCATTAATAGAATTCCTTCTCCATTGCTTGACAATAAGACCCCATACGAGATACTCTTCCAGAAACCAACCACCTATACTCACCTTCGAACTTTTGGATGTCTATGTTTTGCAAGCACTCTTACTAGTCATAGAGACAAATTTTCTCCTCGCATATCGAAGTGCATTTTCCTTGGCTATCCACTTGGTTCCAAAGGGTATAAGATTTATGATCTTGAAAGCCACAGAACATTTATCAGTCGAAATGTCATTTTTCATGAGCTATCCTTTCCATTTAAAAATTATTCACGTCACCCTCAAGATGATCCTCATATCTTTCCAATCTCTGAACCTTCCTTTGACTTTTCTTACCATCCTCCCTCACATGCTATCCAACCTTCAGATACCAGTAGAAAACAAGCTGATATTAGCTCTGTGGGAGAAACCAGTTGTCCTCTTCTTCCCCCTTCTTCACCAGACTCTATCCATATTGTTCATCCACATGTGACCAGAAAGTCTAGTCGCCAAAAGCATCCACCTTCATACTTAAATGATTATCAATGCAATGTGCCTTCTACCTCAATAGCAATCCAGTCATCAATCATGCTGGCAAGTCATCTTGGTAAGCCCTTTTCTATTTCTAATTTTTTATCATGTGATAGACTTACCCACAAACACAGAGCTTTTACTACATCTATATCAAATGTCTATGAGCCAAAAATTTTAAACAAGCCATTAAATTTCTACACTGGCAAGCTGCCATGGATAGTGAAATAAAGGCCCTTGAAGCAAACAACACTTGGACCCTCACTCCTCTGCCGCCTGATAAACATACAATTGGTTGTAAATGGGTTTACAAAGTAAAGTTTAACGCTGATGGTTCTGTCGAAAGATATAAAGTACATCTAGTTGCCAAGGGTTACACTCAACAAGAAGGCTTGGACTTCTTTGACACATTTTCTCCTGTGGCGAAATTAACTTCCATCCGTGTTCTCTTGGCTGTGGCAGCAGTCAACAATTGGTTTCTTCATCAATTAGACGTCAACAATGCTTTTCTCCATGGTGATCTCCATGAAGAGGTATACATGGACATGCCTCAAGGTTATCCCAGTCGTGATCCATCACTTGTATGTAAACTGAACAAAAGCCTCTATGGTCTCAAACAGGCGTCACGCCAATGGTTCTCAAAATTGACTTCCAGCCTTATCTCATTTGGTTTCCATCAATCTCACTCCGATTCATCTTTATTTTTAAAGTCTACTAGTGATTTATTCCTTGTTTTATTGGTTTATGTTGATGTTATCATTCTTGCAAGCAATAATATTGGTGAAATTCAGATCCTCAAGAAATTCCTAGATGATCAGTTCACCATTAAAGATCTGGGGGAATTAAAGTATATTCTTGGATTGGAGGTTGCTCGATCCCAGCAAGGTATAAGTCTTTGTCACAGAAAATATGCCTTGGATATACTCGAAGATTCTGAATTTTCTAGTTGTAAGCCAGTGGCCTTTCCTATGGAGTCTTCCCTTAAACTCACGGTAACTGAAGAAGACCTATTACCTGATCCTACAGTCTATCGAAGACTCATTGGCAGGCTCATTTATCTCACTATTACCAGGTCTGATTTGTCATACTCCATCCAAGTCCTACATGTCTAAACCAGCTCAGCCTCATCTTCTTGCTGCTTACAGAGTTCTCAGATATATTAAGGCAACCCCTGGTCAGGGCCTTTTCTTCTCCTCTAAATCTNGATCTCCATTACATGGAATTTCCTCAAGGTTATCCTAGTCATGATCCATCACTCGTATGTAAACTTAACAAAAGCCTATATGGTCTCAAACAGGCATCTCGCCAATGGTTTGCAAAGTTAACTTCCAGCCTTATCTTATATGGTTTCAATCATTCTAACTTTGATTCATCCCTATTTTCAAAATCTACTAATGGCTCTTTCCTGGTTTTATTGGTTTATGTTGATGATATGCTCCTTGCAAGCAATAATCTTAGTGAAATTCAGATCCTCTAGAAGTTCCTGCACGATCAGTTCACTATTAAAGACTTGGTAGAATTAAAGTATATTCTTGGTTTGGAAGTGGCTAGATCCCATCATGGCATCAGTCTTTGCTAGAGAAAATATGCCTTGGATATACTTGATGATTGTAGATTTTCTAGTTGTAAGCCGGTGGCATTTTCTATGGAGTCCTCTCTTAAACTCACAGCAACTGATGAAAACCTCTTACATGATCCTATAGTCTAGCGAAGACTCATTGGCAGGCGCATTTATCTCACAATTACCAGGTCTGATGTGTCATACTCCATCCAAGTCCTAAGTCAGTACATGTCTAAACCAGCTCATCCTCATCTTCTTGCTGCTTACAGAGTCTCAGATATATTAAGGCAACCCCTGGTCAGGGCCTTTTCTTCTCCTCTAAATCTGCTCTTCATCTGAAAGCATATAGTGACAGTGACTGGGCTGGATGCCTTGACACAAGGCGAAGCATTACTGGATTTGCTATTTTCCTTGGGGACTCCTTAATTTCCTGGAAATCCAAGAAGCAATCCACCGTGAGTCGATCTTCTGCTGAAGCTTAATATAGAGCTTTAGCATCTACTACATGTGAAATCCAATGGCTGATTCATCTTCTACATGATTTGGCTATTACTCATTCTCAACCATCACTTTTATATACTGATAGTAAATCAGCTCTATCTGTTGCCACTAATCCTGTCTTGCATTAGAAAACTAAACACATTCAAATTGATTGCTACATCGTTCGAGAGAAGGTGCATTCTGGTCTACTCAAGATCATTCATGTCCCTTCGCATCATCAACTTGCAGACATTTTCACCAAGTCCCTTGGCTCTGCCCAGTTTCATTCTCTAATCTCCAAGATGGGCATTTTGAACATACATGCCCCTCTTGAGGGGGGGCTGTTACGACACAAAAAATCACCAGCAAAGAAAACCAGAGGAGAAACCAGCTGGCAAACCAGAAAAGAACAACCCAGCTGGAGGCAAAACTACTTCGGTTGATATTGTTAATTAGTTGGATAGTTAATTCAGTCAGTTAGCTTCAAGTTGTTAGACAGTCAGTTTGTTAGCTTAATTGTCTATAAAGGTCCAGATGTAATTCACAATTATAGAGAGTTTTTGATTAATGGAAATTCCCAAAATTCTCGTTCACTTCTTCTTCAGTTCATCAGTTTCTGCAATTGCTTTTTCATTTTTTCTCTTTAATTGTTGAATTGATAGAGGTCGGCCTGCTGACACTTTGTCGAGGCTCGAGAAAGATAGAGCGGTGAGAAAGAAGAAGATGAACCACTCGTAAGAAGCCATGATGATCAATGGAAAATTAGGCCTTGTGACGTGGGATTATAAGCAAAATTGGCAGTGTGATGATGTCAGGCTTGGAGAGCCTTGTTTGAAGAGTACAGATATGGTTTGTGGGACATAAAGGACCATATTGCATTGAATTTTATGACTATTTCAACTTCTCGTGAGTATACTTTTAGATGCCGTCAAGTTGGTTATGGATCATTCAATAGTTTGAAATTAGGGTACATGGTGGTGTTTCATGCCACATGGTTTAGACCGATAGGAGCCACTCGGAAGTAATCTAAAGGTAAAGACATGAACGTTGATTTTGACGATTCTTCTTTTCAGTATATTGTAGGTGACAATCTTGACCATATTAAAATTCTATCAAAGGATGAAAGAAAAATTGAAAAGCAATGAAAGGAAACTGACAAGAAGTTAGACCACAAATTATTTTGTCCTTGTATCCTGCCATAGCTAACATAATAGCTAATGATTTATTTCCCTTTGCGATGGTTGGTAATGTAGAAGGCAGGCAAAAATGTAGCGACTTGAAATTTCACTCCGAAAAACGTAGCCACCTAGGACTCATGATTAGAGGTGTTAACTAGGTTGTCTCGATTTTGCTGAGGTCATATGTTATTTTATTCGATTAGAGATGTCAATTGAATTCGTAGTTTTGATCAATCAAAACAGACCCATAAATTGTAATTGGATCGTAGATCACTTTATCTTGTACAACAACTTACTACGACGTATAATTCAGCCCGATTAAGTTCGGATTTTCCATCATTAATGGCCAAATTTCCATTGGTGAAACTCATATTGGACGGAAATTTTCAATTGAAAAATCAGTCGGTAGAACTTATTTGTTGGAAAATTAGTTAGTAACTTTATATTTTAGCACACCCTAAAATTCAAATTCTAGCTCGCTCTCTCATTATATCCTTATATTAAACCATAATATATGTATATTGGGAGCCAAGTAGAGAGATCACGACAGTACAATTTTCATGACTAAAAGGATCAGTCAACAAAATGATAGGAGAACGATCTCCTTAAACGGGCCATACACTTAACTCATATATGCACAAATGATCTTGTATCTTAATTATATTCCTAAATTTCAATAACAGATTTCAGTTGAAAATTATAAATTCCAATCCGTGGCTAATATTTAAAAGACAACAGATTGTTAAAATAAAAACAATTCAACAATTTTTGGGCAATACTGAAAATAAAAAAACATGCATATGCTTGGCTCTTGTTTATAAACTTTTTATAAGCACTCAAATCATTTTTTATCCATAGATTTTGATTGACTTATAGGTACTATTCACTTATCAATCGTTCATTTATAATTTAATTTGTTTATAAACACACCCCAAACATTAATTTTGAAAAATAAAAATTTTAGGTTTGTAAGATTTTGAGAGAGAGAGAGAGAGAAACAAAATTGAGGCAATGAAGCGGGTCTCTATAAATTATTAAGATTCGGGATTTCACCTTAAAATAGCAACCTAGGGTGTGTTTGAATCTAATTTTGAGAAGAATAGAAATTATGGAATAGTGATTAATGGGAGAATGTGTGGTGGAAAAGTGATGAAATATTTTCGATTTGTGTGTAATATTATTTTATTTGGAGAATGTGTGGTTGAAATGAAAAATGAGAATGAGAAAGAGAATGAGAATGAGAAATTAATGGGTGTCAAACGGGGGCCTAGTTAAGAGAAGTAACTCAAATCCTTTACATTGGTCAATGTTTCTATCTTTATTCGATACAGTATTTATCTCTTAACTTGTCCTTATATATTAGTTAATAATTTTATCTTTTTTCTATGAGGGATTTATCCCCATGCCCACAGAAGACTATGATTTATTTGAACATACCAATCTTGAAATTCATATACTCGTTTTGAGTCTTAATTTGATTGAATTGTTTGTTGGAACTTAATGACTATTGATACAATATCAAATTTTAGATTACATCTTAAAATGCCAGCTTTGTTAAGAAGAGTCACTACAAGATATTTCATTTTTAACAAATAAATTTTTTACCGTAAAAAGTCATTTTTGGATCATTTTGTCAAAAAAGAATTGTTGGAAATATTTCTTAGAAAAAAAAATCGTCATTAAAGATAATATTCATTGTAGTGGGTAGCACAAACCCTTTGTGTGTTATTTAGCCCATGTTTAACCACCATGAAACATCATGTTTCGAATAATGATTTTGAAGATAATGTGTAGTTAAAAAATAAAAAAATATTTTGAATTTACATGCAAAATATTTTATTATGTGAATATGCGTTTGAAAATGAGTATGTAGAAAAAAGAATTTAAAAATAATGATTGTAAAATAAGAGCTTAATGTTCATGTCATTATTCATTGTGACATAGCCCCTGTTTGATATATTTATTTTAAAATACATTTTTTTAAAATTTATTTTCAATCACATATTTATCAATAATAATATTTTTCATCACATTAATAACTTTTCCTTACTTTTTAACCACATATTTCTCATCATATCACTATTTAAAATACATTATTTGTTCAATAATATCCATCAAACACCCTCATAAACAATCATTTTTGAGTTTGAATCCTCACGTGGATTTGCAGGCTCAAATTTACGTTTGTTTCTTCAAGTAATGTTATTTTTAATTATTTTCTATTTTATAAATAACATTAGCATGTACACATGGTCAAGTTGCAGGAATTTGCAAAAGAAGAACGTACGAAAAGAGAACTTAACTAGGTTAGAATGTTCAACCATTCAACAATATTGTCATTAGATTTGACGGTGAGTTGTCAATTTATTGCAATACTCTTTCATCTAAGCTTGGAATCGACGATGTGTAATAAATATATGTGGAGTTATTTTTCCCATTGTCATGAAATTTTATAATTATACATTGGTTGTTGACCTAACTTAATATAGTGAGACCTACTAGGAAAAATATAGTGAGAGTCTTGAGCATATGCATTATTACGCCTTTGATAACGAATCGTCAATCAAAACAAGGCTCACACTTCGAGGCGTCGAAGCACCTTGTACAAGACAAGTCGCATAATATCCCATGTGAATATTCGAAGTGAATGGGGTCGGCGTGAAGGAGGAGCTGCTGATGGGAGTGAAATGCTTCAGTGTGAGATACAGATCTTTTGTACAAAGATATGTCCAAGATAAAAACTTAATGAATGATGGATGTGAGATCTCTGGAGCAGACGCCAATGTGTCAATTCGAATCCATGTGTCGGAAACATTAAATGTCCGTCCACCTATGGAGTGATAGATGGACGTCTACGAAAAGACACTTCAGACCAGCAGATGAAGTCACGTGTTTTTCATCCAACGATCATTCTTTCAATTCCTCTATAACTACCCATGTTTTGTGCCTTTGTAAGGTAAGGTAACTTCACTCTTAAGAATTCACTGTTTCCCCTCCCCTCTTGAGATAATAGAGAAATTTCGGTGGTTCCTGCTACCGGAATTAGCTGTTCGTGGCCGCTACCACCACCGCAGGGAATGGCCATGAGCGGACAGTTTGTCAAGTGTACAGGGAGGAGCATACGTGGAGTTGCTTTCTGTGGTCCACATAGAGATCAATTTTTCAGGGTCAACAGATTGACGTCATTTATGGAAAATGATCTACCTCACAAGCCAAAGGAAGAGTTTTAGAGTTTACTACAAAAGAACTTGGACATCATTTCATGGAATCACGAAGACGTGGTAGGAATAGACCCAAATGTTAGCTGCCATCATTTAAATGTTAATCCAAGACATGCCCCGCACAGATAGAAAAGAGGAGCCCTCAACCCATAAAGGTACGAGACACTCAAAGAGGAAGTCGAAAAGCTTACTCATATCGGTTTTATTTGAGAGACCACTTATCCGAAGTGGATCTCTAACCCCGTATTGGTTAAAAAGCCAAATGGCAAATGGAATATGTGCATCGACTTCTCTAACTTAAACCAAACTTGCCCAAATGATAGCTTCCCACTCCCAAGAATAGACCAGATGGTAGACTCCACAACAGGGCATGAGCTACTAAGCTTCATGGACGCCTATTCAGGCTACAATCAAATCCACATGATCCCAGCAGACGAAGAGAGCACTTCATTTATTACATATATGGGTTTATATTGCTACAAGTTGTTGACACACTCATTTACATGTCAAAGTCGTACATATAGATATTTACGTATTGAAAACTTGTTAATGTTAGATTGTATAGAGATTTCGAACCATGTTTCTTCACTAGAATGAAATCGGATAAACAAAAATTTGTTGGTTATCGAACTTTCACTAAATTTCACTTGAATCAATGAACTTAAATTTTGTCATAAAAGTAACTTCGTTATTTCACTAAAATAGTAATTTATTATCAATCATACTACATGTACAGGGCCACATGGGCCCAGTACAACCATTATAATCCATTTATTATATCAAGAAATTCAAGTTGGTCAATATTTCTTCATGTAATGCAATCAGTGCATTGTTATGATTGGTTACATTATCATAACATGTCATTTTGTTCTATAATTTATCGTGTTACAAAGAATTACATCGCTTGAATATAAATTAGAACTAAATTTCCCATAGCATATAAAAAAGGATATTTTTATCTTTTTCTTCACAAAGATATTTTATGTATATCAAACTCATTTTAAAAGATACATGGCACAAAAGTGGCTAGGGGCCATATATGATACTCGAAACTAGAACTAGTAGAGGTTAGTGTAATTTTTTAAACACGAGAGGGCGTCTTTAATAATTTCTCTTGATTTTGTTCATCTTTTCTTAGCCTCTGGTTAACCAAATTTATAATCATTTATAAATGGTTAATTTTTATTTTTAAGCACATATTTCAATGGATCCAAATGTACCGTTAACTTATACATCACTCATTTCAATCTACTTATAATTAAACCCTTTAAAAATTCTTTTTCAGACATAGGCTTAATTGTTTTGTAAGCAATATAATGAGTCGATCAAGATATCGGTAAAATAGAAGCAACGACCCACGTAACATTATTACGAAAATTGCATATTTCTTTACTAGTTTCCATATATATCAAGAACAAACTTTACTCGCATATTAGTAATTTCATTCTGTGAGTAAAGTTTAATCAATAATTCCTTTCGGAACATGGTTACATTGTTAGATTACTAAAAGATAACTCATTATAGAACTTTTCTTCCTTTACTACAATATTGTGAAGATTTGACAATTTTTCGTTGGTTTATTAACTTACTGCAATCCTCTGTTGCTTAGTTTTGGGACCAGTTACGAGAAATTTACTTGTTTTTTAATCCATATAATAATAACACTCCTTCAAGTGAAAAGACTATGGTTTGGAAGAAAGTTTTGTCCAATGTTAAAAATTAATGAAATCGATCGAAATCAAGCAAACTCTAAAATAGTACGAAATGTAATATGTAATAAATGATACTCAAACATAGGCTTCCATGATAACAAAATAACATCACAAGTATGACCATGACATGAATAATCATCCTGGAAGATGATGGGTTGAATCCTAGACAAATCCATCAATTTAATTCTATGAAATACAAAGTTCGAAATTGTAATTTTACGGAGATTTTGGTAATTCTGGCATTGTAGGTTTAGGTATTGCAGGTTGTTTAGGTACTTCTAGCTTTGGCAAATTAAGTTGGCAATTCAGGCTTTGAAATTGTTGGTAGCTCGGGTTTTGGCACTGCTGGTAACTCTAGCATAGGAAAACGAGGTAGCTAGGGTTTTGAGGGGAGTTCTAGCTTTGGTAGTGTAGGAAGTTCTGGCTTTGGCGGTGTTGGCAGCTTGGATTTTGGCAATGTTGGAAACTCAGGTTTTGACACCTCAAGTTTTGGCATTATGGGCAATTCTGGCTTAGGCAATTCGGGTTTTGGTCAGAGCTTTAGCTTTGGCAATGTTGGCACCTTGAGTTTTGGAATAGTGGGGATCTCGAGCTTAGGTAATTCAGTTTTTGGTGGGAGCGTTGGCTTTGGATCTGTTGGCACCTCAGGCTTTGGGATTGTGGGTAACTCAGGCTTAGGTAATTCAGGCTTATGTGGGAGCTATGACTTTGGCAATGTTGGCACCTTGAGTTTTGGCACTGTGGGCAACTCAAGCTTAGGTAATTCAAATTTTAGTGGGCGCTCTGGCTTTGGCAACTCGGGCCTTGGTGGGAGCTCCGACTTTGGCAACGTTGGGCACTTCGGGCTTAGGCAATGTAGTCACTTTAGGTTTTGGTGGGAACTCTGATTTTGGCAGTGTTTTACAAATTGACATCAAAGCTATCAACAATAACAAGAAAAAAGAGGTGTACTTATTGCAAGCCATTGTTCTAATTGGAAACAAAGTGACTCAAACAACACTTTCAATCTTAATCTGATTAATACATGAAACTATATGAACTTGAGTTTATATAGACATGGGATGTGGAGAAACAACAAAACAAATTGGCTGGGTAGGTTGGAAGAAGGGTAGGGGTGTCAATTTGGTTCATCGACTCGGACGGCCCGTAGTTCTACCCGAGAAAAGGCGAAGCTAACCCAGCTCGAGGCTCGGGCTAAGTCCCATTTGGAAACATCGACTCAAGTCCGAGCCAGTTCGTAACGAGCTAATTTTAAAAAAATCAAATAATAAAATAAAGAGATTAAATCATATAGCTGCCAAAGGTAGCAACTATTGCTGCCTCAGTAGCTACTTGCAAAGGCAGCAAAAGGCAGGAAGCTTACGTGACTTCCTACAATGCCTGCTGCTTTAAAAAAAAAAAAAAAAAATTAAAAATAATCACGAGCCGAAGGTTCGAATCGAGTCTAGATATTTTGACCGACCAAAAACTCGGCTCGACTCGTTCACATCCCTAAAGAAGGGTGTGTTAGTTCAACTTCTCAATGTTTTTCCTTCCAATTTTATATCGGCCAATTCATATCCTAACGTCTAGTTGCCACGCGTAAATGCGAGAATATAATAAGCATATAAAAATATGTACAAAACTTCAATTAAACCCATGTTTGAGCAACATTCTCATTTTCATTTTCTTCTTCTACTCATTTTTAATCATACATTCTTTAATAAAATAATATTTTCATCACACCAATAAATTTTCCTTCTTTTTAACCACATATTCATCATCGCATCACGAAAAAAAAATATTCTTTCTTAAAAAATGTGCATTAAACAGGAGCAAAGTAAGATTGTAGACATCAAATATAATTCGTGACACCTCGGTATCCAACATTTGATGTGGAAAGAAAGACCGCGATCAAAGCTACAGATGAGAGGTCCAATCAAACATAGACATGGCTTATGTTAAAATACACTTTTCTATGTGATATATTCACGAATCTGTACTCTATTCGTTTGTGATGCAGATAGAAGAAAGAACTTGGGATCTCAAATGCGAAACCAACTTTCAATTTTGTACAGGTGTTCTAACTAGACTTTAAAATAAATTAATTTTAATTGACCCACAGAATAAAACTCCTAGTAAACATGAAATAGTAAAAGACTATTTAATTAACAAGAAAAAATTTAATAATAAAAATTAATTTAAATCTATACCACGTTATTCTTTTTGAGTTGGAAAAGATTAACACTCAAATTTCGCACCCGTATTTTTAGCCATTGTCTTCGTCTTCTAATGACTTGATAACTTAGCGAGAAAAACTCAACCCGTCAATTCGTAGAATGCAAATCACGTTTCTTAGAATATCTTTAATTGAGGTATAAATTGGTATCTCAAAAATTAGTTTTGTATTCATTTAAATTCGGATATATCTAAATTCATTTTTTTCTCTAATGAAAAGATTTAAATCTACTTTTTGTCTATTGTGGACGTAAAAATTGTCGAAATCTGCAATTTGTGTATCTTTTGCATCTCTTCATTGGAGAGGTTTACGACCACTTTAGAGATCTAAATTAAAATTAAAATTTATTTTACACTGTGATTGTAGTTGCTCTTAGACTCGCACAAGGACTCTTCCAATAAAGTCACCGTGGCCATTACCATTCTGCTCATTTTCTTGGTCCAGCGTGTCCTCCCATTTGACCCTCAAAAACATTGCAATAAACCTTCGAAGGACACGAAATATCATTTCTCACAATTTCTAAATGATGGTACATTTCAAGCCAATTTTCACCCGTTGTTGTGAAATCAACCTTACATCCTTCCTTTCCTTTCAACCTTGTCAAAAATCGACACATCTTCGTAATTAACAACACCCAAATCCGAAAACTATTGGCTTCAATTTCATCATAAAAAATTGGTGGGCCATCATAACCTTGACCTAAATATAAAGAGTCTTTTAGTAGGATCTCAAGGAATGTGTGGACAAACGATAGGTAAAAATTATGAGGACTACTGAATGTATAAATAAAATTAAAAAAATAAGTTTGACTAACTTATAAATATTACAAGCTTTGAAAAATGGTCAAATCAATTTTTATAAATATTTTTTTGTGTGATTATTATTCATTTATTCACCGTTTATTTTTATTAATTTATAAATTTTATAAATAAAAATATGCTTTAAACGAATTGCACAATGTCACCCGTCGGGGATCCGTACACCCAAATGTTGACGTTGCTAGAAAATTGAAGCCTGTCTGCTGCCACAGCATGGTCCATTGTACGGATCACAAAACAATTGACAATGAAACTTCATTTTCCAAAGAGATTCACTTGAGGTCCCAATATCTATCAGAAATATTGCAAGTTGGTGCTCAGTCCATAATTCGGCCGTTGAGTCCTTATGGACACCTCTATTTCTTGGGATAATTGTAGTAACGGTCTCAAATTTTTGAATTTTTTACAAACTTTATCATAACTTTCAGTTTGTACAAGTGGTCTCAAACATTTGGAAAATTCGCATTCGAAGTCCAAAATGACAGAAAACATGAATTCCCTCGTTAGTTGACCTAAAAAATGGAAAATTGGATATTTTGACCATTTTAAACATGGGAATTTTCGTCACTTAGAATAAAAAAATAAAAAAACATAAATTGTCCCCATCCACGACCCACCCACTTCATCTTCTTCACTCATATCACGTCACCTCACCCCTACCTACGTCCAAATAAACTCAAAACCCAGAAACAACACCTACACACCAATCATTGTCGACCACCTCAACCCATCTTAACATTTGTAGGCATAAAAATAGAATGTTTGTGTGAAGAAATATAGAGTTATTTTGTTTTATTATTTATTAAGGGTAGAATAGTCTTTTTACTTTGCTTTATTTAGCCTATATATAGTCTCTTTGTATTTAGGTTAAATTATCTTTTTTTATTCAATTTCATTATGCAGTATCAATAAAACCCTAGCCTCCTCTTCCTTTTTTTTTTTATTTCTTTGGATTGTTTAACATAGTATCAGAGCTAAGTTTCATGGAACAAGACTTAATTTCAAACACAACTTTCTGCGATTTGGTATTTCGTTTTGATTCAATTTCTGCAATCTGGTATTTCGTTTTCCTCCCTTTTGCGATCTGATTTTCCTTTTGTTTTCTGATTATGGCTA
>CAIGRB010091865.1:0-11945 GCA_903798255.1 Fraxinus quadrangulata | reverse complement strand
ATGGGCATGCCCCTGATGATTATTTCTTTAGAGTTTTTGGTTGTACTTGTTTCATTCTTCGTCCTCATGTAGAACGCAGTAAGTTGTCATCTCGATTTGCTATTTGTGTCTTTCTTGGTTATGGTGAAAGCCAAAAGGGGTATCGTCGTCTTTCTCATAAAAAAAATCAAACTTTTAATTGGGGATGATTATATAATATATTCACATCTATGAATTTTGCTAGTTACAGCATGTGATAAATACACACTGATTAAATTATATTTTTTTTTGTAATATACTGCATCTATTTTATAAACATAACCCTAATCCAATTAAAAAATAAAAAGAAAGGAAAAGAAAAAAAAAATGTACACTACACCACACTATAAATGCATTGAAGATTATACTTCCTAGTGTGATCATCTTCCCCCAATCTCAGCGAAATACCGCAGTTTACGATCCAACAAATGGGAGTAAACTTTTTTTAGTTTTAAGTCTTTTAATTTGTTTTTATATTTTGTGGATGGATTGTTTTTAAGTGTCTGTGGTTGTGTTGGAAAGTAGTATTATTTAACAATTTTGCTTCACGTTTGGTTTCTTCTTCTGAATGGCGCCATATACTTCAACTTCACATGTCCATTGTCGAAATTTATGTGGGTTCTCAAAATAAAATGGCTCATCGAAATGATTTTGGAGGCAAATTGTCCTCTTGTGACTAGAAATTAGGTCGACACGATACTAATTAACATTTCACGGTCTCAGTGAATTGAAGGGTTCGTCACCGCACGCCTCACCATCTCCAGTCACCACCGAAATGCACAAGCAGTCCCCAAATATTTGCATCGACAGTGGTACCCAACGAAGCACAACAGTGGTCTGTAAAGGACATTATTTCCCCAAGCCGTCACCGTGTCTTCACTTCCGGCACCACGCTCGTCTATAAATCTATTTTTTGTTTGTCATTTCTTCGGTTGAGAGAGAGGTTGCCAACATTGATATAATTTTTTCCAACAGCCCTCACTGAGTAACCCACCGGTTTGTTTGGTGTTGGTTTTAATGATTTTATGGAAGGTTTGTAATAGTTTTGCTGTTGTTTCACAATTACTTCCAGTTTGAATATCTAGTCGTTTGGTGTCGGTTGGTTCCATGTGTGTTTAGTTGCGCTTTGGTTACCTTTGTAGTTTCCCCTATGCAGCTTCTTATGCTTCACTTTGTTTTTTTGTAGTTTAGAATGATCAGAAGGAATTCTAAAATTTGTCATAGTTGTAGAACTAAGAGCCACTTCAAGTCTTCAACAACTGCCCAAGGAAACACCAATGCCCGTCGTGTAAGCATGAATTTGAGAAATGTTTTGTAGTGGAAGGGACCGTGAATATAAAGAGAAATTATTCACTTGCTGCAGTAACAATTGTGGATTTTGAAACTGTCAAATTATTCACTTCAAGCTTTTGTTTGACATGTGCGCTCAATTCTCGATTGTATCGATATAATCATGACTTCAAAGGACTTGTTTAATGATTGTGGTTGAGGTGGACCGTGTTAATTCTCCAGATTCAATGGATATCTGAAGTTGCAGAAGAGATCTTCAAACAATCGCTAGTATTACCACTTATAATAAGAGGAAGAAAAAAAAAAAAAAAAAACCTAAGCCCATATTGGTCTCTTGTTTATAATTTATTTATAATGTATCAAACTATTTTTTATCAGTATATATGTGAAACTCATAAGTATTACTCCATCCATCCCAATTATATAGATTTGTTTCGTTTTTCACATGAATTAAGAAAGTTTCTTTACACTCCGTTTGATATACATTAATATTTTCATTTTCATTCTTCTACTTATTTTCAACCTCACATTCTTCAATAAAATAATATTTTCTATCACATCAATAACTTTTCTTTCTCTTTTAACAACATATTCCCCATCCATCACATGAAAAAAATTCATTCTTATACTCAAAATGTGTACCTATCGGGGCTTTAATGTCATTGAAAAATTAATTTTTGCCAAGTTCTTTCCTAATTTACCCTTATTTAATTTTTAGTATGTAAAACTAAATTATTGTTGGAACTAAGAAAGAATTTGAAGAAGAAATGAGAGTTGTTTCATGTTTCGAAGAAGTGAGAAATGTGTGTATTTGGATTATTTCAAGAAGTTGGCATATTAAGTGGGGAAAATTAATAAGACATATAATCATTTCCTTGTATTGTAAATATTCTATATTAGGAAACATGTCTATATATTTGGGACAAGAGAAAAAAGAAACTCAGCCTATATAATTGGGAGAGACAGAGTATTCATTTATCTATTTATAATTTAAAGTGATTAAACAACGCTAAAGCATGGTTTAGAAAAGTATTTCTTGTACATAATATTTTACGTAATGATAATGTGTCAAAATCTAAGTGCAGACATTATTTGATTGATCAAATTTTAATTCTATCAATTCTCGGCATATCATCTATTGATTAATTAAGTTTTTATCTCCACATAAAATACGTGCATGATTTTAAATGGACATTTCTCCTACTCTCCCATACGCTTCTCTCTCCTCTTATTATTGGCGAAGCTATATCCAATGGTGTGGTCCTTGTGTGGACGATCTAAAGTCTAAAGCTCCTTGACCAATGTCCCAGAATGGTAATTTCAAGATGTCTGTCCAAATCTCTACGTACCACCCCTATCTCTATTGCTCTCCTCTCTTCTTTCTCTCTCTACGTTTCCTGTTTTAGCTCTCTTCCCTTCCATCTGCAGGTAGTGCCATTTCTTCCTTTAATAGTAAGTGTAGCCCTGTAATAGTAAATGTAGCACTGTACAGTTTCAACCTTCTTTCTATACTCCAAATTCTTATTTTTTGCTGTGTTCTATATTGGTGATTAAGGGTTTTGCGCAGAGATTCTGTATTGTACTTGAAGATCTGCTTTTTTCCTTTACCTTCATTATTTATATAAAAAGCCCATCTCTTTCTCTCTCCCTAAGCTGTACGAACACTCACGAATATTGATAAAACACTCGGGTTTGCAGTTGGGGGTGTACGGAAATGGTGAGACAGAAAATTCAGATCAAGAAAATTGATAACCTGACAGCAAGGCAAGTGACTTTTTCGAAGAGAAGGAAAGGGCTTTTAAAGAAGGCTGAAGAACTCTCAATCCTTTGTGATGCTGAAATTGCCCTCATAATCTTCTCTGCTACTGGAAAACTCTTCGATTATTCCAGCTCAAGGTCCTCTTTCTCTCTCTCTACACACACACACCCCAAGCTGTATTATCTTTGATGAATCTATATGTATGCATAATTCTTGGCACTAAAAACAGGCTGATGAGGAAAAGAACCAGAAAACTGAAGGTAAAAACCCTAGTAGAAATTGCTCTTTCGAGCCGATTTTCAAATCAGTAGATATGAAGAGATTTATAGATAAATAAAAAGTGGCCAGTCACAGATCCTAGGTAATTATAATTAAGTGAAAATCACGAGGTAAGAAAAAATTCAGGGCACTCTAGTAAGTAATATCATATGCATTTTTTCATACAGTATTTGTATAATCATAAGGAGAAGTGAATACAATATGTAGAATGACAGTGATCAAATGTAGAGACAATTAGATGAGAAATGTGTGTATTCTTTTATCAATTCTTGATCTTCTATTTGTCAAGAAAAATGGGACTTCAATTTCTTTTCTTGGGTATTAAATAAACAAAATCTCTAAGAACTACTAAATTTGTGTGTGTGTTTTTCTTTTTCTTTTCCGTTAGTGTTAAATTTATGGGAGCTGGTGATTTTTTTCTGAAAACTATATATATGTTCTTGTATTAATTCTTGATCTTCTGCCTGTCATGGATAATGGGACTAATTTCTTTTCTTTATGTTGTTTCAATTGAAACCAATCTCTCAATTTAATGACATTTTAATTGTATTGATCACAGATACTCCTTAATTAAATTCATTATGAGAAAGTTAAAAAAAAAAATAGGGGTTAATTGTAAAATAGAAAAAGGAAGAAATATGGTTATGTTGATACTAGATGTCAGATTGTCCTCACACTTGTAGTAACACAGTGTATGGGCTGTGGCCTGTATATGATCAGGATGAGATAGTACATTTACTGGAAAATAGAACATGGAACTGTAAAATTTTTAAATTTATCATTAACATTAATCGCGGGTTTATTTTCCATATTGTAATGGTTACGACCTCATGGAATCAAGGAACATGGACACGTGATAAAAAATTGCAAGATTTTAGTATATTTAAATATGTCGTAAAATTGTCAATTCGCTAGCTAGGTAGCAAATGAAATCGGGTTAATGGTTACATAGCCTTGTGGAGAGCCACAATATGGTGCTATCTAAGAACATGTATAATCCTGAATATTGATTAAGTTTAGATGATACTTTTTTCTTCTTTTATAATATCTAATTGTACGCTGTGAGAGTTGTACTTTAGTTGTAAAACCTATCAAATGCGGTTATACTTGTCATGGGAGTTTGGAATTCTTGTTCTCATGATTAGCTTGTATCAGAGAACCCTAGACAATGTAAAAGATAAAACTAGCCCTACAAGAAACTTGAATAACAATAATATCTTATACTCCGTAAGACTCGAGATGTTAGGCATTGAGAGTTTGAAAATGATTGTATATATGAACTCATGCAATTTGTTACACATTCATTATGTCAAGGTCCAAAGGCTAAGCTCATTACTGTCGTATTGACTTAATAATCCTAGTTGGGATGTGCCACTCCATTCTTCATGAAGGAGCCTTGAATCATCAAAAAATGAAAAACTTAAGAATGTAAGACTTGCTTTCACACTTTACTTTATACTCTCCCTCAACTTCAAAGTTGGATTAACTCGAAAGTCTTCCTCACATTGGGGTTGGAATCACTTGAAAATCCTCCTCCATGCAAGGTTGGAAACACATCACATCGTCCCTGTCAAAGAAGATCCAAATATATTATTCAGTGTATCGAAATTGGTTTACAAAGAGGACACTAGAAAGAACTCTGAACAATGCAGAAGATGAAATTACCCTTAATAAAGAATATGAATTACAATAATATCTAGCAACTTGTACAAGGGTCCTTAGTGACTTGTGGAATAACTCCCTTGTTGTATGTTGAACAAAAGTCCTATTGCACACGGACAGTGTATATGCGCAATTTTTATTAGTTAGGCCCTAATGCATTTATTGTATGTTAGTTTTTCTGTAGATTATAATATAAGTTATGAGTTCTGTTGATAAATAATGAATAAAAGTTGTGGATTCTACAAAAATATGTGGATAAAAATGAAGTTTGATCGCTTATAATCTTTAAAATGTTTTGCCAAGCATTCTCGTAATATCGTTGAATTGAGAACTCGTGTTTGATGTCTAGTTATCAGTAAGATATCCTTAGTTTGACCTACGGCTATTTCACATTATTGCTAAACGCGAGTTTAGCCTCTTAATTACACACGAAGTGGCTGTGGTAACCATTTGGCTGAAATCAACCATGTTTGGTCATTGTTCTCGTGCTTGTTTGTAGTTTACGTTAATATTTCGTGACACGCAAAATTTCAAAGTGGAATTGAAAAGGGTTCCTCATCCCGCGATTAGTTGAAACTAGATACATGGTAATTGTGTTCTCAGCTTCCTCATGAAGTTCTGTTAGGTCAGAATTTTGATGTTTCTTGTTCTTGTTAAGCATGAGGAAACTAATTGAAAGGTATAATCAGCAATCGGAGAGCCGTGGCAATTCGTGCCAACCTTCCGAGGTAAATATTGCACATTTAATTACAAACTTTATTCTGCATTAAGTTTCATATTTTTCTTTTTTAACTTAAGTCAATTTACCTGGACGATCAGTAAGAAAACTGTCATCTGTGGCGCTTAAGGTCGTGTCCAACAATAATATTATTCTGTGACTAGCAACTCATTTATTTTCATTCAGAGTAAGAGCTTGTTGCAATATATGCTTGGTATGCTTGGTAAATTCTATTTTGCCTGAAAATAGTGATATCTAGGGTACCACAAATATGTGGCATTATTTTCTGTTTAATAAGTAAATTTTATGCGTTTTTTTTTTCCTTTACCCTTGAGCTTCTTAGAGGGAAAACCTATGACAGAATTACCATGATTTTCACTTAGTTTTTTAGGAAATATTAGATCATTGCAAGTTTGTCTGAGAACAATGGGGTTGTTGGATAAGTTATGTAAATTACATTGCTTGTATTGGGGGTATATATGAATAAAGCCATTATAGTGCATCTACGACTAAGCTTAAAAAATTTACTTATGAGTAAATTTTAAGATACAAATAATTGTTAAGCTGGTGGAAGTTTGAAAATAAGTAACAAATATTTTCGAGTTAAAAAAAACTTAGTTATCTAAATATGTTCTTAAAGAAAAACTTATAAATACTAAGCTTGGCCAATCAGTTGTTATGTTGAGAGTAACCCTTACTATCAAAATATTCTAAAACATGTTTTCAAACAAAAAACCAAAAAAACATAAAAGTAAAATTTTGAACACTTCTAACCTTATTCAACATGCCGAAAGTGCTAGTTTTTCTACAATTCAATGTTAATAGCTGATCGTGACTTCTAACCTTACATCTTTCTTTATACATTCTAGTGGGGAAATGGTAACCATGCCATGCTCAGTAAGGAACTTGTCGATAGGACCCTCGAGTTAAGGTAAGCATAATGCGCATCTTGCTGTCAAAGATATGCTATTATTGTATGCTTTTACATTTGGACGACTGAGATGCAACAATGCTTATGATAGGCAACTTAAGGGCGAAGATCTCCAAGGACTTTGCTTGGATGATTTGACGAAACTTGAGAAAAGGATCGAGGGAGGACTAAGCCGTGTAGTTAAAACTAAGGTAACTATTTTCTGTTGAAATTTTACGATTTTCTTCTGCATATAAGTACGATATTAGCATGTCTAAATCATTCAATGGATTACAGAGTGAAAGATTTATCAAAGATATCAACACACACAAGAAAAAGGCAAGTCTTCGAACATAATTTTCGTACTCGAACGCTCTAAATATTTATTGGGAGATTTTTTCATACCTCACCTGTGCATTCTCCTTGATTTTGTCGAGTACTTGGTGCAGTATATCATCGACAACAAGCATAAAGCATGTTTGGCTAAAGATTAATGTTAACTTTACTTGTCTCATATATCTGAGTTTTTAACCTTTTTGGAGTTTTTTAGTTCGATAACTTATTGCATTTGTTTTAAGAGTTTGTTTGGCTAAGCTTAGAAAATGAGTGAAAAATGTCTGCAAACATGTTTTCATAACTTAATTTGATTCTTATCACTACCTCGTCCCATAAAGATGTGTTTGTTTCTATTTTCACATAAATTAAGAAAATGTAATTAATATTCTTACATTTTTCCTAATATATCTCTACATTAAATAATTGTTTAAATATGATTATTTTATATTTGTTGATAACAAGGTACATTAAATCTGGACATATTAGAAAACTAAAAAACATCAATACTTTTAATAAGTGGCCTATAATTTGGGACGGAAGAACAAGGAAATCAAGTCTATTTTTACGAGATGAATGGAGAATTAAGTAAAGAAAGTTAATTCGAACTCGATCAAAACTTATTTATCTTTAATAAATTTACTTGTAACTTAACTTCTTAATCTTAGACAAACTTGCTCCGGTTCGTGTTTACTTTCCAAAAGAGTATTAATTTTACTTTTGCTTAAGCTTAGCTAACCATGCTTCAATAAAGCTGGGGTCATACGAATGGATTCATTAAAATGTGATACAATATATCGTGCAGGAATCCGAATTAAGGGAAGAAAATGCATGGTTGAAGCAGCAAGTAGCAGACGTAGAGTTTCCTCATATCTTTAGTACTTCATACATGCTGTTCTTTTTATTCAGTTGTCTGCTTAATGAATTCTTGATGCAGAAATCAGAAGGCAGAGGAAATGGTATAGTCGAACGAGGCAATTCATCTGATCAATCAGTCCTTTGTCATCTGGACAAGAGCAGCTCCGATACTTCCCTCAAGTTAGGGTATGTTCGATACAAAATACTTTAATACACGCTGCCTATACTGGTTTAACTTTTTTGTAAAAAGGGTAAACTAGGTCGCGTTATTGTTTCTTAAGCCTGTGCCAATCTCACACAAAATATCCCCCAAGGGCCTACAACCTTGGTGGACGCGTATACCAATCGTGGCTCGTGTCTGGTCGTCGATTCTTTGTTGGATCTTATAGTGCATATACGTAAATATAAATTTCTTTATTCTATAATATATTTACTATTTAATATGATAGAGAAAGTTCTCGAGTTCAAGTCTCTCTATTATCAACTTATTTCGGAAAAATCATGCTGAACTTCGATTAAAAATATAATTTTTTTAGCCGAAGTTGGAGAGGCGTGCTTGATTTAAATAATGATTTTTTTTTTTGGCCTTTCTAACTGTTTTAAATCTTTAGATCAGATGCATACAAAATGCTAGTCTTGTCTGTTTATTTATTTTTATTCTATATATGCTTAAATCTGATGTCAATTTTTGCAGCTTACCTTTCTCCATCTGAAACTGAGAGAGGAGATAGCAGTTTGGAGTAAACTCAATTAATTTCATAAAAATTTGAGTATAATTACAGCTGAGAGTATTTCTCTCTCTTTCTTTATTTTCTTTTATTCTGTGAAGAATTATTTTTCATGTGCGATCATAATTAATTTTATAATTAAATTTCCTTTCGAATTCTCACCCAAATATAATGTTCGGTATGATTATTTAGGGCTTGTTCGGTAGAAATTAAAAGTCAATTAAAACTAAAAATATAGTCGTTATTGAGTCTTACTCGTCTAATAAAAGTCAATAATAACGGTTAGTTTTTCAATTTTAATTCGATTTTAATCTCTATCAAATACATTCTTAGTTAAAATTGGACTGCATAGAACATTGGCATACCTTACAAGCTTTTAAATGTCAAACAACAATCATTGAATTATTATGATCGGCATGGGTATTCTTGAATTTAAAAGTTCCCTTTTCTTATTTACATAAAAAAAAAAAAAAAAAAGGCGAGGCTATAAGTTTCTTTTATAATTATTAATGAGAAGATCGAAAAAAAAATTAATTATTTTCTTGTTTTTGAAAATAAATATATAGTTGGCTGTTTTGATAATGATGGATAATTTAAATACATTAGACTTTTTATTAAAGAAATGTTTTAAGATAATTTATTATCTTAAAATGTCTAAAACGACGTTGTACCTGCATAATTAAAATGGTATAATGCATTGGGAGGTCGACAATTAAAATTAAATAATTAAAAATATTAAACATTAAATTTGAGTTTTTTTTTTTATTTTTTGATACCTAGATATCTCAGCTTACGCCGAACTATGTCCTGGACCACCCATCGCCGGCCTTTTTTATTTTTTGGCTAGATGGTCTATGAATGATTTAGATAATAATTTTGTTTTTACTAAATATATAATTTCTTAAGTATCTTTATAAAATTACTAGTTAAATATGTCGAGAAAACGTGATATTAATAAAAAGAGATAATTTTTAATCAAACCGTATGATATCTAAATAAAAAATTGTAAAAGTCGTCTTCTTCTCTTTTTATTTAATCTTTGGTAATTAAAATTTGCAATTATGTTCATGCTTATTTACCTCTAGTATGTTCGCACGTTTCTTCTTGCACAATATAGTAATCGGACAATTTTTTTGAAGAGACAAAATTAGATGCGAATATATGGAATTTGCCTCATGAGTTTATACTTCAAAGTGTTTTTATATATATACAATGTTGAGTGGGTCAAAATGCTCGATTGGTCCGCTGTTTGGATCATTTCAACCTATCATCGGGCTCGTCTCGTGTCACACATAGGACGAGTACGACTTGAGTTGGCTCGTTTAGAAATCTCGACAAGCGTCTCACACATTTTTTATTTTTTAGTAAAATTAATTTTTTTTATTTTTTTGTTACTTGACTCTTGGACGAGCCAATGCGAGTCAACCCGTGCTAATGGGTGAGTGACTTGTACGGTAAAATCGAACTTGATTCACCTCGCGACTCATCTTGACATTGTTAATATATACTTTTAAAGCAAACATCAAGGGACGAGAAATAAGAAAAGAAAAAAGTACTGGCGTCAACAATTTTGCGTCAAAATTGTTGGAAAAATATTTTAGCATATTTTTTTTATTGGCTTACTTAACATAGATTGATTTTTAAATGTCAAGGACAAGTCCTAAAGACGTGAAAAATATGATTGGAAAAATATTTTAGCATATTTTTTTTATTGGCTTACTTAACATAGATTGATTTTTAAATGTCAAGGACAAGTCCTAAAGACGTGAAAAATATGATGTTGTACAAGTAAGTAGTCGGTCTTAACTGGCTTGATAGTAGTGAATTTTAGGGTTTATCACCCAAAATAGGACACAATTTCCATATTGCAGCTTGTACATAAAGTTTTTGCTTGCCATTCTAGATATTATTTGATAGGTTAAATAATTAAATTTAAGAAAATATTGATTTAATATTAAATTTTTCTTTGAGTTTATTTATTTAAATCTTCTATAATATGATGTCATACTTACCGCGTTTCATTGTTTGAATTTTAGTTGAGTTTTAATTGGAATATTGTTAAGCTTTACCTAAGTAAAGTAAGAAATTAAGAAGTCAATTAAGTACTTGAGAAAACTGAATTCTGTCTGGTGAATCAACAGCAACCCATTTCCCAGCAAGTACAATCAGTGACATGCTTTATCGATTAATCTCATAGCCAACTGTTCTTTTGAGCCTATATGTATAATCCAATTAATTGATCACGTGCGTTAAAATTGGTGAATTTTAATCCAAGTAGTGATTACGGCTCAATACAACAGTGAAGTGGTGATAATATCAAAATTGTAGGGTTTGATTCCACTTCTCCCACAAGTTTTAAAAAAAGAAGAAAACGAGGGAGTTGTTCTTAAATTTCTTTTGATTGTTTTTGTTAATTTTACAAATTACAAAACTGATACTATTGTATCTTTTATTATTTGATATAGTGAATTGTTTACAAAAATTATTTTCACACTGAGTAATTATTTTCGCAGTACAATTTATTTGTACCATATTAATTGCAAAGAAGGTTCTCAAATTTTATTTATTTGTACCATTTATAAGACTCGTCTTGACATTGTTAATATATACTTCTGATGTTTACCATTGTTAATAATTATTTTCACAGTACAAAAAATTTTTTTTTAAAAAAAGGTTATTTTGGAAAAAATTATTTTCACAAAAGGTAATTATATTTACACTACAATTTATTTGTACTATTTTAATTGCAATGAAGGTTTTCATATTTTGTTTACTTTTTGCACTTATATAAGTCTCTAATTTTTTAATCCCTTTTTTATCCTTCAATTAAATTAGTACATTTTATCCAAATATTCTTCTATCATGCATTGAAAATGAGGGCTAAGTATTTTATTGAACTTCTGCAGTTGTTATTTATTTTACTTATTTGAAGATAGAGAGGCAATTTTTTTATTTTTTATTTACTTAGCCGATTCTTTGTAAACAATTTTTTAGATTAAAAATTAATACAAAATTGATGATGAAGAACGCGATAGAAAAGTTGAAACACAGGTGCGAAATTAGCAAAAAATTGAGTATGTTTATTACAATTAAAATGTGAGTAAATAACAAAACTGTTGCATGAATATAATTACCCTTTCATGAACCCTTTTAGGTGGGGCAGGGTGAGGTGGGGTGGGGTGGGATAATCATTTCCATCCTTCTTCCCATAAAATATTTTTGTCCATTTGCCTCTTCCCCATACGTGGTTAAGACGAGAGGGGGCAATTTATTTTTATTATTTCTTAAAATCTTTTAATATTTTTTTATATTTTTAATTGGTGAAAATCATTATCTTTTTCGATTTATAGAACAATCCATATTCCTTTTAGAAATGATGGTAATTTTTTT
>CAIGRB010091835.1:59394-90885 GCA_903798255.1 Fraxinus quadrangulata | reverse complement strand
TGAATATATATATATATATATATGATGAAAACATACTTAGAAATAAAAATTTAATTACTTTTATGCATAACAAAACACATAGTGTCTCTAAATATTAAAATAAGTAATTTATTTTTATTATATATTATAAAATTTACTTGATTATCATAAGTAAATTTAGTCAAATATGCATTAAATAAAATGTTTAAATTGACAATAAAGTATTCATGTTTCATGAATATCATGAAAAAAGTATTTAATAATTGTAGTGTCTTTAATAAAATTTGGAGAATTGGGCGTTGGACTTTGGTCGGGTTCAAACTACAGTTGGACTAACAAAAATATTTGGATCAAAATTGAACAATTTGTTCTTTATTTTCCATATGGACCGGGGGCCCATACCCCAGCCTAGCCGCCCTCTACCTCCACCCCTGCTACCATCCCTTCCTTCAAAATGCTAGAAGAGTAAAATTTAAAGTGAACCCTTTGAAAATTTTATAATCATTATTATTGTAACTTAGATTGTTTTTATTTAGTAAAAAAAATATTTATAGTCCTTGTATGTAATTTTATTGTCAGCTATTTATCAAAAGCTCATAAAAAGTTTTATCTAAGGCCTTGAAAATCTCATGGCTGACCCTCGATTTCAACTCCGGTAATGAATATTAGACAAAACTAAAGCTGGTGAGGGTTACCTGGTTTTAACTCTCACCAAGGCCACAAAGACCATGAAGAAAAGTGAAGAGGGTTAACAGTTTATTTGGACACTGAACTAATAGATGTCCTCAGTGACGGATCCAAGATTTCAAGTCAGCACGGACGACCATAGATCGCCGACTGTTGTCAGCAATAAAATATTAAGAGTTCCGTTTGATGCCCTTTTTTTGGGCAAAAAATACATTTTAGAATAATGATTTGATGGAGAATGTGTGGTTAAAAATAAAGAAATTTTTTGAATTTGCATGTAATATTATTTTATTGAAAAATGTGCGATTGAAAGAAGAAAGAAAAATGTATTTTGAAAAAAAAAAATTTAAACAAGGTCTAAAATTTAAATATAACAATTATTTTGTTCAAACCGAATATATATAATTTTGTTGTAAAAATTAACAATATTTACCAAATAATATTATGGCCAAGTTTTCTATAATTCATAGGAAGAGTACGGATTCGAATTTTTACAATTGCATTAAAACCGTAAAAGTCAAGTTTAAGGACCAAAATGAGGCACCCCATAACTTCAATGTCAAACTGGTTTTTAACCCAATGTTCGAGTGTTCTTTTCACAGTCGAACCACAATATGAATTTCGCGAGAAGGATAAACTAGATGATTCAGAGTTTTCCTCCCATAATTTTTGAGTGATTAGATTGCTCAACTCTTCCTTAGAAGAAAGATAGGTGAATGCCAGTTTCATCGGCTCGATGGATTTTTTAATAAAATTAATAATTTTTAGCACCCATAAGCCCATTTCAGACTTGATTTGGTCACGTATTGCAAATTTGAGATCTATACCTTATTTTGTCAACTTCAACTCGTACCAGGCTTCTGATTTCATAATTAAAATGTTCACATATCATTTAAACTCAAGACAGCGACTTCCCTGCTTTCTGGACGGATCTTTCAATATTTGTTTGTGAAATTTGGCTAATACTTCAGATCGTAACACGATGAAACATGCTAGGGATGGCAAGAATTTCCTCATCGTTGAAATACGCCTTGCTCCTAATTTCCCAAATTCTCTCCTAATCAATTTTATTTTCTTCTATCTTGATTTATTTTTTTATTTTTTCTATTTAAATTGTATTTTAAAACATAAAAAATGACATTAAATAATTAATTAAAGGAATAGCAAATGAAGGTTTTTTAATCACCTCACTTCCCCTTGATTATCGAGAATCCCTAATGGGGCTTGGGGATGATAGTGGTAGTCCTTGTCTCACCCATCTGTCCATTATATCATCCCAAGAATTGAAATATAAACTCGAAAAATTGGTACATAGTATTGGACTTTTTTATACACTAGTCAGAGCTAAACGTACGTTGCACGTTATTTTAAATTGCTTTATAAGTGCTGTAAAAATATCAATTTACTATTTTGATCTAAATATAAGATAAATGCAAACTTTTGAAAATAAATGTTAATTATTATACATGCATGCAAATAGTAAAATGAATACTTGAATGTGAATATTAAAATTGCATCTAAATACAAAAATGAAAATGAATGGCAAATACGACACATGAATTAATGTGAATGTTAATTAATTTAGAAGTAATATCAAAGAATATAAATATATGACAATGAATGTTAAATCATTCATATTGAATGAATATAATTTAATTTTCAATTAAGTGAGACAATATGCTAATAATTATATATAGACGTGAATAATGAATTTTATTCATAAATGTGAAATTCTAAATAATATTAAATAAATAAATGTGAATGTTAATAACGTGGACGTGGACGTGGATGTGGACGTGGACGTGGACGTGAATATGAAATTTTAATTAATATTAATTAAATGAATGTGAATGTTAATTAATTATAGTATTTATTTGTAAATTAAATACATATTGAAAAACGAAAAGTAATGTATTATTGAAATAATTGAATTGTAGTAAGGTTATAATCATCCAAAAAATAATTCTCACTTCATCTGATATTGAACATATTATAGATAGCGGTATCAAAAGATACAATGTCAAGTCATCCCAAATTGCACCAGGCCAAATTTCAGATAGGCCGATCTATTGATAAATGTTTAATTCTTATTCTTCTTCAATATATTCATTATTAAGTTCAAGACAAGACATGTTTGTTATATTACAAATGCATTCGTCAACCATGACCAACCCCATCAAGACTTGAAAATCAAGTCTACATCATTCACCCCCACAACTTCTTTAACTTTATCACACTAGAAACAGAGAGTAAAAGTGTATTTCATTAAATTGTGATTAAAAAAAACTCTATTGAGAACGTGACAAATTCACATGGGCGAACAAAACCTAACTCGCACAAAAAGGATGAAATATTCACATCATAAGGCCGGCAATTTGTGTCTGCCACCTGCAACACGAGGGTGCGTCCTTTTCAGTTCCTAACTTGTACATTCTATCCTTGCCTTTCTTTTTATCGTGAATTCTGCAATTTTAAGAGATTACTAATGTGTAACGCAACGTCAAATACTATATGATAATTAGAAAGGCACAAATCTATTCAGAAGACGTTATCTCTGTATTGTCTATTTCTTTTGAACTTTCTGGTTATTTTCATAATGTATAATTGGATTTGCAAATTATGCACAAGCAACTCTCAAAAACAATTGGGTTCTTAATTTCCTTCTTATCTTATTATATAGAATACAGAACCGATCGTGCCATGATTAGTTCCAATTTTTTCAGTAAAAAACTAAAAATATCATGTGCATGCCAAGGTTAGTAAATTAATGAATTCGATCTCAATCACGCACCTCCTTGTTTCCTTTCAAGTATCTGCCTAAAAAGAACAGAATCAACCTATACTTTCTCATATCACTTGTTATTTTATGTGTTTTATCAACTTAGGACGTTATTAAGGTTTTTTTTTTTTTTTTCCTATTTTTATCCATAAGTTTATCAACTCATTTTTATTTATTTTTTTATCGAACTTCTTTACCAATAGATTCTTGACTTGTTCTCAAGGTCCAGTACTTGATCACATTCTTAAAGTTTTTTTTCCTTGTAATTGATTCTTGGCCTCATTTTTAAAGTTTCATTTTTATTGAAGGGTATTTAATGTTGTTCCTAAGGTTTTTAATTCATGGGTCGTTAAACTTGACCCAAAGTTCTTTATTTATTATTGCTTCTGCCACAAAGTTTCAAGTTAATTACATTCTTAATCTATAATTAATGGACAAAAAAGCTAATATCATTTTTCTGTGCCCTTGTTTGGTGGGGATTTAAACTAGTTTTTTATGTAGATTTTGATAAAAGTTAATGAAATGTGTGGTTGAAAAGTTATGGATTCCATAAAATATGTGATTAAAATTAATCATTAACTTTGAGTTAGATTAAAATCTATATTGTTACTTTAATCATATTTTACGATTCTATCTTGTTTTCTTTTCCCAAAAATCAAGAAATCAAGATGAGTGTCTACCCACAAGAATTATCCTCGTATTCTCTTTTTAATTTGTATAATAAAATAGAATGAGTGACAGCATTACATGGTGATGAATCTAGAAGATTTTATCGAGATTTCAGTGCACAAAAAGTAAGTATCAAAATCAAGTCTCTATCAGAATACTTGTACCACCACTTCTCCAAATCGTCATCTCCTTCGTCATTGAGTAATCTCCTTGATTGATCACTTCTAGTTCAAACTTTCTATGGTCCATAAAACTGCGTCAACATCGGTTCATTTTTATATGGACGTGATTTCACAATGATGAAATTATTAGCATGTTTGGCGGTACCTTTTTAGGTTTTTTACACAACAGCTTAGCAAATTTTAGGAATTCTAAGAACCAATAGGGACTAATGGAGCCTTGGGTAATGTTAGCATGAGTGGTGTTAAAATATCAATTTAAGTGACGATAAATGAAACAAATTATATACCTAATTAAATGAATAGATCCCGTGTTCTTAAATTTAATTAAGTATATCACTTAGTGTTACCTAAATTAGTGTTGTAACATCGCTATTGTTAGATAGCAATGTTTATAGTATGTTTAATAAGTTGGTTAATGTCAAATATTGCAATTCGTATTTTTTTTTTTTTTTTAATTATGCCGAAGCAACATTTTGTCAATTCAAACCTACTAGAGCATTTTGTTAGAAGAAGAAAATGAAGTTAAAAATTTTGTCATGTACCAAACATTTAGTCAAAATCTTAACAACTCGTCATGAAGTTCAAAGTCTAAATGAAATCCCAACTATTAAAATGAAAGATGCAAATTATTGTATTCTTAGTCCTGTAAAAGACTACTGAACATATTCACGTTTTTATATGTAATTTATTTGGAAATTAAGTAAAACAGGATGAAATTAATTGATTAAAAAGTAAAATGGGCTATATTTTGCAAGGAAGTGACTAAACTTCCCCTCTTAACAGTGAAATGGCGACAGGTAACCTTAGTGACAGAAATTTACATGTGTCTTTACGTGGTCTGTCATATAGAATCCTTACACGATTCTCCTCTCCTATCAACCATACGTTTCTGTTTCTTTACACTGAGATTCACCACAAGCACGCACATACTATTTTTAAGATTAATTGGTATTTATGAATTAAAATCCAGTACATATCTCATCATTAAAGTCTTAGAGAAAATGAAAGTTTTAAAGTTGTGTATATCTATTTATGAAAACTACACACGTATGGATTAAAAGGAAATTTAGTAGGCACGTAAAGAAGCGCACGGAAGAAAAAGTTAGATAACTAAATGCATCTTTTAAATTATTAGATGACATAATTCAACACGTATTTGAATCTTAATCAATATAAAAAAAATATTCACTTGAGGTAATGGTCACTTGCTAGTCAAGCATAGAAGTAGTGGATGCTAGCTGCCTATAAGTACTGGAATATTGAGGGGGATATTTACAGCAAAAATTTAGAAAACGAGAGAGCAATAATGGAGGAGAAAAGTCAGCATGCCGAGAGGAAAAAGGGTGGTATCATCACTATGCCATTCATCTTTGGTATGTTTAATTATTTATCAAACATTACATTACTTCAAATGTGAATTTGGAAATTAAAGTCTGATTTGATCTGTTTATGAATTATGGTGTAATTATTATCAATGTTGTTCGGTTTGCAGCAAATGAAATATGTGAAAAGTTGGCTGTGGTTGGTTTTGGTACAAACATGCTCAGCTACTTAACAACTCAACTACATCTGCCACTCACCAAAGCAGCCAACACTATCACCAATTTTGGTGGCACTGCAGCGTTGACGCCACTAATCGGTGCGTTTGTCGCCGATGCATTTGCCGGAAGGTTTTGGACCATAACAGTTGCTTCTATCATATATCAAATAGTTAAGTGTCTCTTTCTCTTTTTTCTTGTTGCAGGATAATGTTGAATCATTTCGTATAAAAATTTAAGCTATCAAATATAGTGAAAACTTATTTATTTAAGTTCATGTTCGAGCCCTTTTTTTTTTCTTTTCTTTTTTTTGGGAATAGATTTTGTAAAAATTAATTTATTTTGGAGAATGTATAAAAAGTCGAAAAAGTTTTGAGAACGTGCAAAATTATTTTATTGTAAGAATGTTAAGTCGAAAATGAATTTGAAAACAAAAAAAATTTAAAGAATGAGGCTCAAATAGAGTACAACAAGGTCCTATGCGCATATCTGATTTTCATCAAAGTCTTGACTCGTGCACAATTTTTATGTATGGGATGAGTTATAAATCTTTACATAAATATTTATTTTTGTTTATTTTCATGATCAGGGGATGATCAGCTTGACAGTATCAGCAATTCTACCCAAATTAAGGCCTCCTCCTTGTACACAGGATCATAAAGTTTGTACAGAAGCCAGTTCCGGCCAACTCGCCATCCTCTATATCTCCCTGCTGCTAACAGCTATAGGTTCAGGCGGAATTCGACCATGTGTGGTGGCGTTTGGGGCCGATCAATTCGATGAAGCCGATCCTAAGCAGAAAACCACAACATGGAAATTCTTTAATTGGTATTATTTCTGCATGGGGGCATCAATACTAGTGGCAGTGACAGTAATTGTTTATATTCAAGATAATATTGGATGGGGATGGGGCCTTGGTATCCCAACAATTGCTATGGCTCTATCAATTATTGCATTCATATTTGGCTATCCTTTGTATAGAAATCTTGATCCTGCTGGTAGTCCATTTACAAGGCTGATACAAGTTTGCGTCGCGGCGTATGAAAAAAGAAAGTTGCCAATGGTTTCTGATCCTAAATTATTGTATGAAAATGAAGATCTTGACGCTGCTATTTCTCTTGGTGGGAAGCTCATCCACACCAAGAATATGAAGTAAGTCTCTCTCTCTCTCTCAAGCTTTTGCTTTGTTTTTGTTTCCTTTTTGGGTATTTTTTTTTCAAGTTTAATGTGCATTTATTACTCCAATAATGGCTGAACAATAATTTCTGTTTGCATCAGTATATTCATCTATGCATTGTCAAAAAGGAGACCCTACATAGAACAATTATTGAATACAGGAACTTGATTAGTTACAATTATTATTAGTAAACATGTGCCATTTGATTTGTTGATAATATAAGAAATTAAGAATAGATAGAGATGCTGATATAAGAAATGAAATTAATCTTCACGTATTAAGTGTTCAAGATTTTGAGATCCATTTTGTAAAAGAAATTTTTTTTCATGGTGAATTTTTGCAAATAATATTGGACATATTTCATTTATGGACAATTGCAAATAATAACTTCTGCCCTATAGGGAAATATGACGAATCGTGCGACAATTTTGAAAATTTATGAACCATAATTTGCTCAAAATTTATTTTTAAATGAAGTATTTGGTCAAAATTAACTACCAAGCATAAGCACTGAATGCTTTATGTGTGTTGAACCACATTGTCTAACATTTATTGGAGATTATTTATATAAAGGTGTCTTCATTGAACTAATTTTTTTTATCAAAGACCTTCCTTTCTCCCAAAATGATTAATCTTCCTTAAATCTTGGATCAATTCTTGAATGAATGAAATTTTCTTGTCCAATTCCATAATCCCCACAAATGAGCTACTAGGATGGTCAAAATATCTTTTTAAGAGGGAGGGGACGTGAACCGAACTTTGGTACACAACACTGGATATAACTCAACAATTTTAACTTCTATTTATTAGTATTATTAATTAGCCCTTGTTTGGTGCCCATTATTTTAAAAAAAAAAAAAAAAGTTTTGAATAGTATTTTTAGGAAAATGTGTGATTAAAAGTATGGAAATTTTTTTTGTTTACGTGCAAAATATTTAATTGTGTAAATGAGTGGTTGAAAATAATCATGTAGCAAAAAAAATTTTAAAGCAATGAACACCAAACAGGGGAGTCATGTTTAACGGTTCATACTTCGCATGTTTTCTGGCAGATATTAGAGACGGCCTAATGTGTGGTTATTACATTTGTATCGATCCATCCTTATCACAAGATGAAATGAGTACAAATCCACCATGAGCACATGTATGCCTACCAAGATTTGGCCCTTGCGATGCAAATTTATTTGTCCCCACATTTGCTTTATCACTAACCAACAAAATTTTCTGTATCATGGGTTCATTCACTGGGTCATGCGCCCACCATAGACTGCAACAAAAACATGGCTCTCAGTTCTTATCTGTTCATTGTATTGCATTATCAGTAAGATAAGGCCAGAAAGTTTCGGCCAAGAATATTTTAGATGTTGCTAAATGATAGTAATTATAATTTCTTTGTTACCCCATCTTTTGTTTTTCTGAAATGATGTATTATTTTAAGTTGGTCGTTTCCTATATTTAGGTCATATTTCATTAGTTACATCGTCAACTGTAAAAGGTCATGTCATCAATTGCGTTAAGATAAGTGAGAGAACCAAAAGAGACGATTGATCAAATGGAATTCAAACTATAGGTTCGGAGACTATTAGGTTTTTATGCCGTTGACAATTTAATTTAATACTTTTATCCGTAATGGACAGGTTTTTGGACAAGGCAGCTATCGTGACAGAGGAAGACAATGTCAAAGCCCCTAATCCATGGAAGCTTAACACGGTCCATCGGGTTGAAGAACTAAAATCGGTTATAAGAATGGGGCCAATATGGGCAGCTGGGATTCTCCTTATCACAGCCTATGCCCAACAAAGCACTTTCTCACTCCAACAAGCCAAAACCTTAAACAGGTATATATTGAATTATCTCGTCAAAAAGAAAAAAATGATTAGAAATACAATAAACTTATTTATTTAAATTATATCTTCACTAACAGGCACCTCACCAAATCCTTCCAAATTCCTGCTGCATCCATGAGTGTCTTCACCCAAACCTCTATGCTGTCGACTATCATCTTCTATGACCGCATATTCGTACCTATAGTACGTAAATTCACAGGCATAGAACGTGGTATCTCCTTCCTTACACGGATGGCAATCGGGTTTTTCATTTCAGTACTAGCCACTTTGGTTGCTGGTTTTGTTGAATTAAAACGCAAAGATGCGGCAATGGCACATGGACTAATCGACCAGCCTCACGCCATAATTCCAATGACAGTATTTTGGCTAATGCCACAATATTGCCTTCATGGAATAGCAGAAGCCTTCATGTCCATTGGACACCTCGAGTTTTTCTACGATCAGGCGCCGGAAAGTATGAGGAGTACTGCCACTGCATTGTTCTGGTTATCCATTTCCGCTGGGAGTTACACAAGTACATTTTTGGTTACTCTTGTGCATAAGTTCAGTGCGGGCCCTGGTGGATCAAACTGGCTTCCGAATACTAATTTGAACAAGGGAAAATTAGAGAACTTCTACTGGTTAATCACTTTACTGCAATTTGTCAACTTGATTTATTACCTGTTTTGTGCCAAATTCTATACGTTTAAGCCAGTTCAGGTATGTAAGACCGAAGATGAAAAGGTCAAAGAAGATGCAGTTGAGCTAACAAGCCATGTCTAATGGCACTAAATTTGGAGGTTGGTGGGCTTGGACCAGGGTTTATTCCTCCTTTCTTTCCTAGAAACTTGTGATGTATAAACAGAAGTGGAGGCATAAACATACCCCACCTAAATGTAGACGGGATTATATAGAGAAATATGTATAAGCATATGTATGAACTAAATCGAGTATTCATTTCCAGGACTATACATACTCATTTGTTTAGTTTCTTTCTAATACTAGGATTCACCGAATAATTTGATCAACATACAAACTATTAGAAGAATTATTTCCGCAAGGCATAAATAGATGGAAATGTCATAAGCATCTTTGTTTTTTTCTTAGTTTTCACATGGTATAATTGAATTATATTACTTTTTGGGTAAAAAGTTAAAATGTACTTTGATTGGTGATCCTGGAGTATCTAAATTGATTTAGTTCTAGAGATGAGGTAGCTCCAATTACATCAATAAATCAATTTCATTCTATTGTAATACCTTGATTGAATTAAAATCTCATATTCAAGATCCCATCACTGAAAAGAAAATGTAAATTAATTAAATAGAATTAAGACAAATTAATTAAGGTTGATTTTGGAGTTTAATAGAGAAATCATACAGTTGCGTACAAGCTTTATAGAATAATTTTTAGACTAATACTTTATGATTGTAATGCTTGTATCTCGACTCCTTTACCAAATTCTTGATTGATCAATATTTGACAATTAATGCATTTTTTTTTCTTTAATACACAACTAGCCTATTTATTTTAATTTCCATTACCACTTTCAAAATAAGGTTACTTTGGAGCCACATTTTGTGTAAAAAAATGAATTTTATAATAATGATTTTCTAAAGAATGCGTGGTTAGAAAGTAACGAAAATTTTTGAATTTACGTTCAAATTATTTTATTGAGAGAATGTGTGGTTGAAAATAAATTTGAAGAAAATAAATTTTAGAAAATACGAGTCAAACAATGACCAAATAGAAAACAAATCAGTACATCTTTAATTAAATCATATTACAAGAGATTTATAGTAGATACACGTTAACATCTTTATCCCCCTGCCGCAACAAGTGTACATTCACAACTCGATCAAGAATAATATTACACAAAAGTCAAAAAAAAAAAAAAATTCAACAACACATTTTTCAAAAAAAAATTACTAGTCTCCTCGTTAAAATGCGTGGTAATAGAGTGCTAATTTTGTTGAATGTTCAAATGTACTACTGCATCGTATTGACAAGTCATGGTCCTTGCTTTAATAAAGTCCAGAGGTGAAGAACATACACGCAACTCAACTACTTTCTTTAATGAAAATGAGAAATTTGTCAAGTTAGAAAGATTCAATTTTTTAATATGACCTGATATAAATTTTATTCATATGTTCTCTTTTTAAAATTGAATATCATATATTCTATCATTAATTTTGTTTATCGATAGTAGATACGCACTATTCGTCTTTTTCATCTTATTGTAAAAAGTAATTAACTTGATTTTCAGTCTTTAAAAAAAAAAAAATTGGTTCTCCAACCATTTATTGTCATCATATTCTAGGTGCTCATAAATGTTTTGATCCAATAATTCTTATTCACACATTTCATAAAATTTATAAATCTTCATGACCGATTTTGCTGTCCAAAGAAGTAAAGATCCAATTTTTCCTAATTCTTTTTCATAAAATAGCAAAAACTGATTAGTGAATACGCGTCGTATAAATATTTCACGGTAACACAGTCTTCAAAAGTGGGTTGACCTTTCTCGCATGGTGACGTTGGCAGTGCCTGTTGGGGGAAAGAAACTCAAATTAATGGTCTTCTTCAAACATGGCGCCATTGTAGAATAGTAAATCTCCACGTAAACACCCCCGCCTGTTTGTATATATTTGCCTTTATACAGATCATAGATCGATGTAAGTTTTATTTATCGAGATTTGAAGTTGGACGGTAGAGCGCAACCTTAGCAAACCCAAGAACGACCATGGCCCCCAATATTCGTTCCCTCTTTTCCAGAAGAGAAAGGCAGTGCACAGCCGAAGAGTAAGCTTATAATTTTCTACCTTTTAATCTTTCTCTCTCTAGAACATCTTCGTTTATCTCTCTTCACTCCATTTTTATTTCCAATTGTACTTTTGGGTGTTAACGTTGAAAATTCTGAAAAAAAATGTTATTGATTTCGAAGGACGAGAGAAAGGGTCTCGAGATTAAGAGTTTCGATGGATGAGGAGGAGGCGTTTGAGGACGCCAACACCGAATTGACCCATTTATCGGCGGTGGCGAATGCGTTTGAGGAGCTTTCTGCGATGGTGAAATCCAACGGTTTCAATTATGATCTTCGTTTGGAACCCTTTTGCGATGCTTGTTCGCTTGTTTCTGTTCTCTTTGATTCTCTGGGCATTGCTTTTAAATTTGCTGAATTGGAGTATGTTTCAAAGGTTGGTGTTATTTAAATCCTATTTCATTCTACATATTTTCCATATATGCATGAATCGTTGCATTTTCATTGAATCTTATATGTAATTGTTACACATATTGATTTAGATGTGAAATTTCCAGTGTTTGTATCTGTTTTCAATAATTCAAGGTCATGTGAGGATTCTTGGATTTATGTGAATTGAAAATGATGTTTCTTAATGATCACCAAGAGGAGACAAATGAAGAAGGGCATAATAATCGAACTCATCTACCAAGTTGTACTGATGTTGTTTCTTTGATGCTCACTTTACAAGAGCCACGAAACACAGTTTAGATATGCAGTCTAGATGGGATAATTAGGTACATATTGAGGATGATGGTGGTAAATTATCCATTCTACAAAAACTCTTTGTACTTCACAAATTAAAATGAGTACCCAAGATAATTTATCAATTTGATACTCGTAGATGAGGTTCCCATTACTTGCCACAAATTGAAATGGTATTTCTTTTACCTTTTAGATGAATCAAATAGAATGAGATGATAAAACCACTAGTTCATACTTGAGAAAATGTAGGTGCTTTAGCCCTGCATCACCTGTTCTGGGAAAGAATGTTCACTTTTCTGTTACTTTTTATATCATCTAAAGTTGCATTTATTTTATCCAAACAATGGATTAATTTCACTGATCTACAATGCTCATATCTTCAATCTCCATCAAATTTACTTGTGTTGGAAATTTCATGGTGCTATGACAGCAAATTTATCAGTTTTCACGATCCACCTCTATAGATAGTTCCTTCAAATGCATGTTGATTTCATTTATCATGTTCCTTCTTTCTTCTATATAGGTGACTTAATTAGATCTAATCTTCCAATTCATTTCAGGTAAATGATTTGGCAGAAGCATCAGGGATACATGCAACATTAAATAATATACTTGATTTTGATGTAAGAAATGACTCAGTGAAAACACAAGGAAGCCTCTCACGTAACTTGCGCAGAGTTAGGCTGGGTCTTGATCTCATCAGAGATTTATTCCAAAACTTCTTGTCATTGGAGTATGTTTTTATTCCTTACTTTTAATACCTTCTTGTTTTAGATTTATTTTCTCGTCAAAAAATTTGGTTTTTTTTTTTTCTTCTCCGGAGAGGTCGTCTAACATTTAACTGTGCTTCTTCCAGTGATCGTTCTTTAAAAGAAGCGGCTTCAGCAGCTTATGCAAAAACTTGTGCGCCGTACCACTCATGGGCCATCAGGACTGCTGTTTCTGCTGGAATGTGTGCACTGCCGACAAGGGAACAACTACTGCTGAGGCTAAATGAAACTGGTGAGTTTATTTATGTCATTTTTGCTTTTCCTCTGTCTTTAAAAATTAACATCTTTATGGTGACTAGTGGAGGGCATGTTTCTGAACTAGAACACCACACGGTAAGCTTGTGAAATTGTGAAAATTGGAAGTGGTACTAACAATTTCTGAACAAGTGAACTTTAAGGATGAAAAATTGCTAAAAAAAGAATTAGCACTGAATTAACTAAAAAAGAATAAATGTTCATTTAAGTGTCTCCATGAAAATTTTATAGAGACTCAGCTTCACTTTGGAAGTTACAATGAAGATGTAAAAACTTCAATAGCACTAATATAATAAACTTACTGACTTTCTAGAGAAGGGCTATCAACCACGTCTCTGCAAAAGACAATCCTTAAAAGTTTGCTGAGGGCTGATAAGAATTTTGAGGATTTGGTAGTTGTCAAGCACAAGCAAACTCGCTATTTCAACAATATACTATAACCTATATGTTTAGTGTTCAATCTGTGAATACCTCTCTTCCCAAGCCATCTGTTAGATAAAAACGGAGGGGGTTATAAAATTGAGCTTTGAAACTTGTAAAACACCAAAGTACCTCTTTCTGCATAAGGTCTAGTGACAAAGCACATGTTTGGTAGGTGATTATAATTGGTTTAAATTATAAATAGATAGAAATGAGCGGTGGATAAGCGGGTAATACTTGTGGGTCTCACGGAAAAAACACCTAGCAAACATGCTTTATCTGGGAATGCTAATCGGTTTTGTAGGGAAAGATTGTAAATCGTATTTCGCATTCACATCATACTTGGGATGTTTACAGTAGCGTATGAATGCAAGTTTTAGGTCTCATAACAATGGACTGTGAGCATCTAAAATACAGGACGGAGATTTTGTCTGATTTGAAGTAATTTTCCTCATTGTCATAATCAATCCTTTTTCAGATGCTATTGCATAAAATTTGGAATTATGTTGTTGCAAGGAATCAAGTTGCTGAGTATAAACAATATAAAGATGTGAAAAAACTGTGTCAGTTCATATTACAGACATTTGATTTATATGCTTAAAGTTTCTGTTTTATAAACTAGAAACATAACTGATGGTGTTAGTACTTATAATCAACATTGTTTCAGAAGAGTCAGCGGAGAAGGAAATGCGAAGATACATCAATGCTTCACTTCCAATCATAGAATACATCGATAAGTTGTACACTTCAAGAAATATCAGCTTGGATTGGTGAGCTCTTCTTCATTTAAAAGGGTCTACTGATATACAAACCTCTTCTCAAAGCAGCAAAATTGAACATTTTCTGAAGGTACATCAGAAGCAAGATATTCCGATTTGTCCTAAGAAGCTTCTGATCAGTGCAGACTTGATCATACTTCTAGTAATGAGGTCTAGTTTTTGTTACATCATTTTTCCCTATTTTGGGTAGAATGGTAGATGTGGATGAAAGTGGATGTTTCTGCAGACTTGTAGCCAAGAATCCAAGCAGTCGAAATAGCAGTATCTTATATATATAGGCCAATTTAGGTGAAGTTATTTTTCTGCGGAATACCATTTATTCGTGGGTTAACTGGCACATGTACATAGGATGTTTTGCTAGAAAATACAAATTCATAGGGAATATATTTTTTTATTTGATTTGAGATTATTATCAAATGATGTTGAAGAAGTCTGGGTGACCTTTGTACTCAAAAGTACATACATTACTTCTCATCTCGATTGGGATGTTATGCAATTCTCTCGAGACGCCTACTTTCTGGCATGTAGTTCCGAGTCACATTGCCACAAGCTTTTTAACTCCGCTGGAGGCCTGGAGACAAGCTTTCCTTAGCCGTATTCTTTAATGGCATGCTCTGGGACGACATTAAGTTTAATCAGCTGCGACATTTGGAAGTTTAACTTGCTGAAAAAAGAGAGTAGAGGGTCGAAAAATGAGGGAAAATTTACAGCCTCGAGACGTTAAAAGGGAAAGCCCGTGGCAATTAATGTATGCAACACTAGAAATCAACAAGATTTTCTTCTTTAACATTGTCTCTGTTCTTTTTTTCTACTAAATATGTTATGTGATTTAGGGTGAAGCAAAGGGATTATCTGGCCAGTACCTTTTCATGCTACTAAAAATGTATACGGGATGATTTGAGGTTGGTCACGGGAACTGGACCAGTATGACCACAGTCGGAGCTCCTATGCTTAAATTAGTATAGAAAAAATATAGGATCGTGCTTGAATAATATAATCTTTTACCAAAGGATTTGTCAAATAGACAAATGGTTGTCCCCTATTGGGCGGGGCGCCTAGGCCCAATAGGGGGCCGCAATTTGTCCATTTGATAAAAAATTATGTACAAATATCTTATTCCAAAAATATAAGCTCAAGATTGTAAAGTGAATAATGCGAGAAAAAGTGATTCTCTAGGATTAAAAGCTTGTTTGGTATTTTTTTTTTTTTTTGGTGAAATAGTAGAGAAAAGTTGTGGGTGTGATTAAAAATGATTTTGAGGAAAAATAATTTTAATTTTTTTTAGCCAATTGCTTTAAGTCCTCTCAGTGGGCCTGAGAGTCTGCACTAATGTAGGAATATTGGTTCAACCATTTATTCCAGTCTTAACAAGATTGTGTGTCCTTGGTGAAAAAGAATTTGATTTTTAGAGTTTTGACTAGAACTAGGGTAATGTAGGGTTCTCGTCCACTCCATCCCATGATCAGGGTGGTCGTGCAACGATAAGTGTGCTTGGTCCTCGAGACTCGAGTCATCTCACGAGGAAGAGGTTGTCCTGGACTAATTGAACTTTCTTCATATTTTAAGGATAATATGTTCGATGTCCCTAAGACGTCGAACGTTGATTCATCACCCTGAAATGGTCAGGGTTCGAGGATACGCTAGTCATGCAGTCTCAAATTTTAGCCCTTATATGACTCCCATTACAAATTTTCTCTTTTTCAACCACACATTCTTTAAATAAAATAATATTACACACAAATCTAAAACTTTTCATTATTTTTCAACTACACATTCTTTCATCAATCACTATTTCAAATTTATAAAATCTCCAAAACGGAGTGCAAACAATGACTTAGCCTTATCTCTATTGTTTCGCTAAGCCCACCAGCTTACATGTTCAACAGATTTATGGACAGAATTCGTTCAAGGGTAAACTCAAATTGCAAAAATGTTGACAAGTCTTGAACCAACTTGCAGCGCAATTAATCAATCAATGGGTCTTGATCAATTAGTTAAAGTTGTACACGGCAATTGATATTGATCTCTTGTTTGATCCCCATCATTTTTAAAATACATTTTTGTCTATTTTATTTTTCAATCATACATTTTTCAATAAAATAATATTACACACAAACTCAAAATTTTCTTTATTTTTTAGCAACGCATCATTTATCAAAATACTATTCTAAAATATAATAATAATAAGGCTCAAACATGCTGACATGCTGATTATGGGGACCGCTTATTATTTATTGTCCTGTCATCAATACTTTTAATTGCAAAGTCGTCCCCACCACTTAATATTTATTGCCGCAATGTAAAGTCTACACTCTGCCTTGTTTACGATGTGTGGGTCTATCAACTTGCAACGCACTTATTCCAAAATTATCCAAATACAGTTAAGGAAGAAAGAATAGGAACCCTGGGATAATTCAAACAGAGCTCTGAGTGATCTTAAAATTAATCGGGTGAACTGTCACAACAAATGGCCCCAGAGGTTTACAAGACAAGTCTTGAGAAGTGCAGAAATCAAGGCCAACGATTCAAGCACATGACACCATCATTTTACGATGTGTGGGTCTATCAAGTTGCATTTCCACATACAGGATTAGAGCCGGAGGGGGGAAAAAATATCATGTTATTTGTACATAAAGATTGTCATATTAATTTACACACATGTGAATTGATATATTTTAGTACAGTAATCTTGAAAAATATCTTTTACAATCAAATGTCAGATATTTGACAAAAAGAAGGATGTCAATCAAAATATATATTTTGTGTGTACAAGTGACTTAATTAAAAAAATTCCTACTAGATTGATATATAGAAAAAAAAATTCAAAGAATATTTTTCTTTTATTTTATTAAAATACATGTTTTTTTTAAAAAAAAATTCATGTTTAACCATACGGTCTCACATGAAATAATGTTACATGTAAATTAAATTTTTTTCTTATTTTTAAATTTGTTTTCAAAAATCACTATTTCATAGCATATGTTCTTTCAAAAAATTTAGTGGAGTCCAAACCGGAGTTTTTGAGATCAATGATGATGACTTCCACGTAGTCTTGTTGGAGACTTTACTGGATAATATCGATGACAGACCGCACCTCTAATAGGCCTTGAACCCGGGACAGCCAATCAAATATCGATTAAAGAGTAAGATTAAACGGGACAGCCAATCAAATGTAGGTGCTGAAAATGTCGAAGATTCTTAGTTTGAAAAGTTTTGGAGGTGGGGTCATATTACGTCAACTCTTTGGCCTTTGTTCTGGATGCTTCTTAACATCTGTTTTTCCTCTCTATTCTTATCAATTACACATTCTTTAATAACAAATACTAAATGCAATCTCAAAACTTATTTCTTTTTAAACGCACATTTTTCTTTAAAAAAATACTATCCAATCATTAAAATTTTAACTAATGGAAACCAAACGAGAGCTTAGTTATAGCTTTTTATATATTTACCCCTTGTTTTACGATCATTATTTAAAAATTCTTTTTATATATATATATATACTCATTTCAATCAAATATTCATATAAAAACATGTTTTACATTAAAAAAAAAAAAAAATCAANAAAAAAAAAATCTTACTTTTTAACCATTCATTTTCATAAAAATCACAATTCAAAATATTGCTTTTTAATAATAATGTTCATCAAACATAGGTTTAATCACTTTTTAGGGAAAATTGTAAACACGATACCAAACATTTCATTTTGTTGTAGATTTGATCTAAACCTTTCAATTGTACTATTCACGATACCAAATATTTTAAAAAATTGCACCTAAAGTCAAAATGGATGACAACAGTTAGTCCATTTGTCAATTGACCCAAAGTCAACAATTTAACCAAATTTTAATTAATTTTTAAAGAGTAAAAATGTAACTGTATTTTCATATATAGAAGAATTTAAATAAAAGAATTAAATCAAAAATCAAAAAAGAAATCCAATGTTCATCTTCTCCTTTCACGGTTTCACCCCACACACACCCCCACCCCACGTCAAAACCAAAAACCATCCACTCCCGGCACCATCACCCATCTACACCGCCTACCACTAGCGAACCCGGGGGACCCAACTTTTTGAGATTTTTTTTTTGACAAGGGGCCACAAAAAATGAAAATACGTGGAGCCACAAAAAAAAAATGAAAATGAGATTGAAAATAACATGGGCCAAGTAAACGATTAATAATATGGACTTGCTACATGTACATAAATATTTACACGATAGATTATATAGTGTCACGTGGTATTTTATCATTTGTCAATTTAAAACACAATTAACTTTTTCATTTAATTTTTTTCCTACACATCATTCTATGTAATTTGTACAAGTAACATAATCCTAATAATATTACACACCTGTCTAGACACATATTGTTGAAAAGTTCCACCGAGCCCCTTCCCCAGACATTGACAACTATCACGGACAGGTCACACCACTAAGCTGTAGTTACTTAAAATATGCCCTTATTTTATCGTCATTATAAAATGAAATTAGGAAAAAATTGATATTTTGAATATTAATTTTTTTTCTAAAAAAAATATGGGATTAAAAAGTAGAAAAAATTTTGAATTTACTTCTAAATATTTTGTTATGTTGATGTGCGATAGAAAATAAGTATGAAATGCTTTATATTCTTAAACTGCATAATTGTTACATTGAATATGCCAAATAAGTGAGGTCAAATAGAAGTGAGGACTAATCAAACTTGTTCTTTTGATTTTCTTTTTACGTTTTACATTCTACAAATTTTAGAAAGTCGTTGAATGTTTAAGTGATGTTGGAGTAATTTATTAGTCGAGACGTGGACGTTGAAGATTAAAGATAATAATAAGACATTTGCTCCTAGATAGAAAATAAAGAATCGTGCAGAATTTTACGAGACAAATTACTCTTTATGGATCAAGGATATGTATTGCTTGTCAAATTTATACAGTGATTGATTCGAATTATTTTAGGTAGATAAAGAATATCTTTTTTGTTTTTTGTTTTTTAAGGCATAATGATGAAGTTATCTCTCGTGTCCCACAAACATATTATTTTTTTAATGGCTTCCGTATACATCTGGTCGTTGACAATGTAGTCCACCAAATAACTACGGGAGTTACAGATTTTTACACATTACAATTAAAAAATAGAATAATGACATTGAAAGTTCTCAATGTTACGTGTAATTCTTGTTATCTAAACAAACTAGGCTTGTGTTATTTGAATTATAAATTAATAAACCTGGAAAACGCTCTTTTGTCCAAATCCTAAAACTTTTCTAATAAATACCCTTCTGAGTTCTGGTATTGCACTCATTCTATATAGGTAAATGCAATGCTTAAACATTCTATTTTCATAATTTGTTCCAAAATGAGAAGCCCAACTCTCAAATTGCTTTGTAAGATTTCCTTCTTTAACAACAGGATAGCTACCAAAGACAACAATCTCTGTATTCTCCTCTTCTTACTAATCATTTTGTCCTTTTCTCCTTCTGCAAATTCAAAGTCTCTGCTCCAATTGAGAAGGGGTGATTCTATATCTGTCGAAGGCGATGATTTCATCACCTCACCAGATAATACATTTACCTGTGGCTTTTATGGGATGGGAAGCAACGCTTATTGGTTTGCAATTTGGTTCACCAATTCCAAAGACAAAACTGTTGTTTGGACAGCCAACCGGGACACGCCAGTCAACAACCAGGGCTCGAGAGTGTCTATGAGGGGAGATGGAACCATGGTTTTGACAGATGTTGATCGCAGAATTAAATGGCAGACAAATACAACCAATACCGATGTTGCTGCAGCTGAGCTTCTAAATACAGGCAACCTCGTTTTGAAGAATCGACAAGGCGATATTCTCTGGCAAAGTTTTGGTTTTCCTACTGATACTCTTTTACCTTCTCAATTGTTGACGAAGGACAAAAGATTGATATCATCCTTAAGAAAAGGAAGCTTGCAATCAGGTTACTTCAATTTATATTTTGGTAGTGACAATGTTTTATCGCTGATATCTGATAGCCCTCAAATATCTAGTCTCTACTGGCCAAATCCTGAATCTGACGTTTATTCAAGTGGAAGAACCAACTATAATGGTAGCAGATTTGCAGTTTTAGATGATATGGGCGTGCTTTTTTCAAGTGATCATTATCAAGCCAATGCTTCTGATATGGGATTTGGGATAAAAAGAAGGTTAACTATAGACCCTGATGGGAATCTTAGAATCTATAGTTTGATTAATTCAACAGAGCAATGGATGATTACATGGCAAGCAATTTCACAACCTTGTCAAGTACATGGGGCATGTGGAAGTAATGGGATATGTGTTTATGCACCGAAACCCAAGTGTATATGTACTCCAGGGTATGCTGCAAACGATCCAAGTGACTGGAATGCTGGTTGTAAGCCTATGTTCAACCAAGCCCTCTTGAATTCGGAAGTAAAATTCCTGGAGCTTTCTCAGACTGATTACTTTGGGTCGGATCTGTATTACAAGCCAAATTTTACGCTGAAAGAGTGCCGGGAACTTTGTAGAAGAGATTCCGGATGCAAGGGATTTACCTACAGGACCTGGGGACATGGACATTGCTATGCAAAAAATGATCTATTTAATGGTTTTGCATCTCCAGATTTTCCTGGAAGTGTATATATTAAACTTCCCAGGAGTCTGCAAGTATCAAAACCATCAATTTTTCACGGTTCCAGCAATATGTGCGAATCTCGTGAAGCAGAAATTCATGTAGGTTCTCCTTCCATGTATAAAATCGCCAGAAGAACATTGAGATGGGAGTATATCTACTCATTTTGCTTGGCCCTTGGAGTAATTGAACTCCTATTTGTTGTATTAGGCTGGTGGTTTCTATTCACAAAACATGGTGTTCCAGCTTCTGTTGAAGCTGGATATCGCATGATATCAAATCAGTTCAGGAGGTTTAACTACGCTGAACTGAAGAAAGCTACCAATAACTTCAGGGAAGAGCTAGGCCGAGGAGGCTCCGGCACCATTTATAAGGGTGTTTTGGCAGATAATAGGGTGGTGGCCGTGAAGAGACTGGGAGATGTGGTTCAAGGAGAAGACGAGTTCTGGGCAGAGATGAGAACCATAGGAAAGATTAATCACATGAATCTTGTGAGAATGTGGGGATTTTGTTCAGAACGGAGACACCGACTCTTAGTTTATGAATACGTCGACAACATGTCACTTGACAAACATCTTTTCAACTCAAATTTTCTGGGATGGAAACAAAGATTTGCAGTGGCATTAGGTACAGCCAAAGGTTTAGCCTACCTCCACCATGAATGTCTAGAATGGGTTATCCATTGTGACGTGAAGCCAGAAAATATTCTTCTAGACAGTGAATTTCAACCCAAGATTGCAGATTTTGGGCTAGCAACGCTGTCTCGGAGAGATGGCCCTGGTTCAGAAATTTCAAGAATTCGAGGGACAAAAGGCTACATGGCTCCAGAGTGGGCCCTGAACCAGCCAATCACTGCAAAAGTCGACGTCTATGGATATGGTGTTGTAATACTCGAGATGGTAAAGGGAATTAGGCTCTCAAATTGGGTGGTAGATGATGCTGACAATGACAAAATTTCTCTTAAAATTTTTGGCAGGACAGTGAAGGAAAAATCTCAGTGTGGAAACTCCTCTTGGGTAGAGAGCATAGTGGATTCAAGATTGGAAGGGAATTATAGCAGAAGACAGGCAGCAACACTCATTCAATTAGGCCTTTCTTGTGTGGAGGAAGACCAAAGCAAGCGACCTACTATGGCTGCAGTGGTCCAAACTCTCATGGAATGTGAAGATGAAAGTGAAACAGATTCAAATTCCAGACAAAATGTAATAGCTTAACCTTCCACTTCTCTTTTATGTAAATACTACTAGAATAATGAATCTGTATTGTTTTAAGCTTTATTTTACTGTATACGTTTACTGAGATTACAAAGCTCTCTGTAAGTTGGGATATAAAATGATAATTGTCTCTTTTTTTTCAAAAGTATTTTTTTCTCAAACTCATTTTTAACTACATATTCATACAATAAGATATTTTGTACCTAAATCCAAAACTTCTTACTTAGCCTTTGTTTCGTAACTATTCTTTCAAACTTTTATTTCTCATACTCATTTTCAACCACACATTCTTACAATAATATTTTTTACATAAATCCAAAACTTTTTCCTACTTTTTTATCACATATTCTCCAAAAATTTATTATTCAAAAACTCATTCTTCCCAAAAAAAAAAAAAAATACTATCAAACTGGGACTTAATAACCACATATTTTCCAAAAAATCACTATGAGACAAACACAAGATAAAAGTAATATCATTCTTGAAAAATTAAAATATCTAAAGATGGAATCTTAACATTTTCAACTTGCTAGTTAAGAGTATCAAACAAGGCCTATCAAAACCCTTCATGAGCATGTGTTAATTTTTTCTAGGTAGGAATGAACAGCATACATATCCACTATCGAATCAGAAAAATCACTTATTTAATAAATTAAGTTGGTACAATTTTAAAAATTGTAATTCTTCATCCAATTCTCATTTGACATTCTTCTTTCTGTGTTCAAATATTTGTAGGCTTCTCATGGTAATTAGTTCTACTACTACATCAAAAATTCACAATGCTACAGGTAAAATTGTTGATAAATAAACAAATTCCTTCCATCCCTCATGATAGTTTAAGCTACTTTAAACAAATTCCTTCCATCCCTCCTGATAGTTTAAGCTACTTGAATGATATGGTTCAACCTCAAACGTTATACCATGTATTCACGTTTTCACGGCCATCTGTTTATGAAAGTTCCACGTCCCACACATCTGAAATAAAATAATCATTTCCTTCATTAGGGACGTGCCCCTGTTTGAGCCATATTAAAATTTTCATTCTCATTCTTCTACTCATTTTCAATCACATATTCTCCATCAATTTACTATTTCAAAATACATAGCTCAAACACACCCATTTTAAATGAAGTGTTCAACATGTGAAAACATGAAAGCATATTTTTAAGTTTCGGAAAGCAATTATAGAATGGAGTCACTAATTCTGACATCAACTTCTTCTAAGCAATTTAATATGCAATGCCAAAATGGTGTGACATGACATGACATGAGAGCAATCGCATACATTGGAAATTTTTTATTCCTTGGATTCAGGAACTACTAAGATAATTCTAGCTAGGCAAAGCACTAACATAGCAAGAAAGAAGGAAGAAAAGTGTTGAACTAGACGGTAATTTTTGAAAAGCTATTGGAGAAGTTTTAGAGATTTAGCATTTAAAATAACGAGTTGCTATATCTACTGAGATTTGCTCATAGGTACCTCGTAAAGCAATCTCTCTTTTCTCTTCCAGGAAAAGCATGAAAAAATATTAATATTCCCTTTCCATAAAAGGTTCACTTGGATCACAGTAATCACAAGCATCCGACAACTTGAATCCATATAGATCATTTAAGCAAATTTTGTGATGATTTATTCACCTCTAACCTTTTAAAGATAGTGGTGTCAAGCAAATTTGTCTTTTGTATTGTGCCACTGCAGCTCAAACTTGTCATGACATAAGAACGCGAGGTTGCTTGTAGTGAGATATGTGATGATGATTGAATCAACTTATCCGAAATTTTAAGCTAACAGTGAGAGATAAATTTATTTATTTTAGTGATATTGGACAAGTGGAATTTCGGAATTGAGTGAGTGTGAAACTTGATACCAGCACTATTTTATGTTTTTCCACCATGTTGAATTACACAATCTAAAAGTTCAAACTATCGGTGGAGGAAGAATTTATTTAACATAATCTGTATATTTTCATTCTCCACAACTATGTTCCATCAAGAAATTAAACATCTTGATAACTAAGTTAAGTTCAATGCTTTCCTTTGTTGTCCTAAATTTCTCAAGTATAAAGCTACAATATTTTATGCTAGGAAGTTAAGGCTACTTTCAGGTTCTTCATGAAGAAATACATGTACAAAATGTGATGAACTAAATAGTAATGTAACTGAGAAAGAAATGCTGAAGTAATGGGAGAATTCGTAAAACTGTTGTCTATGAACTCCAGAAAGAAAGAAAATAATAATTTCAACCTGCTTGGGAGTGCACGGTATTTCAGTGAATCCTTGGGTCAACATGGCTCTGATTTTTTACCTTGCAATACAAATATAGGTGGAAACTTCATCTTCTTTTGGTTAGAAATATTGGAATTCCTTGTTTCTGCTGGAATGTGTGCACTGCCGACAAGGGAACAACTTTATGGTGACAAGTACAGTGTTGTTGACCCCAAAAAATATACCAATGATGTGGCCAACAAATCTCAAGGTCTTTCACGTCCACTCAAGCTGATTTCCTGCATAATTGGACAAATCGTTAGCCACACATGACCTCCTTCAAAAGGGGTGGATTTGGCCGCTGATACGTGTATTTTACACATGAATTTCGCATCATTTTAGCTTAATATGTTGGCTTAATTTGTTGTTTATAGAATGTATTTAATGTGTGTTTTAGTGTTGTTTTGAAGGTGTGGTGATTAGGTAAAAATGGAGGTAGTGAAGCAAGTCAAGGAGAAATTGATAAAAAAAAATTGGCGCCTAAGAAGTGCCCAAGCGCCACAAAACGAAAAGGGAAAAACTTCAACAGCAAGGCAGCGCCCAGGTGCTGACTAAGCAGAACCCCAAATGTTGCCCTCCCACAGGAGCAAAAATCACCCATAAAGCAGCGCATCTGCAGAAGAATCAGTAAGGCAGCGCCTGGTAAAAATAGCGGCGCCTAGGCGCACCGCAAAAATTTTTAGGTTTTGCTATAGGCAGCAAAAAGCCTAGAAAAAGACTTCAATTTGGCCAATGACATTAGATAAGTATAAATAGACAAAAAGAGGCACGAAATATAGGTTCCACACTCTGCAAAATTGAGAGAAAAACACAAGATCGAAAAAGAATTCGCGAGAAGAACTACATCAAGGATTCAAGTCAAAATCAAGGATTGGAAGCAGAGGAAGATCTTGGTGCAAGAGCTGATTCTTTTCCATCTTTATTATCAATTAAATCCAGTGATATATTTGAATATTGTTATTTATTTCATTATTTTCATTATGAGTAGCTAAATTTCTTATTACGGAAAATAATGTAACTTATTGAGACTCTTAGTTATTTGATTCAAGAATTCTGAGTTTTATTCTTCCATGTGTTGATTTTATTATGAATGCAATACTTTGAATTATCTAGCCAATAATTTGATGATCGATTGAGTTTTTTACGAATCGAAAGGTGAGTTCGAGGCTTAGAACATGTAATAGAATTCGGTAACGAGGTATAATGTGTAGAGATACATATACTAAGTCTTATAGTCATTATAGGAATTCCTAGAACTAAAATTCGTTTAACTAAGGGTAATTCGCATAGAGATATGGAATTGAATTAGTTTCAATGAGAACTCGATGGGGGTAAATTGAATACCATAGGAGAATTTGACTGAACACTATATTAGACTAGAATCTTGAATTGGAAACTAAGGTGATCAATAGGTGAAATTATTTTGCACTAATACATTTTACATACGTGAATCTTTGATCAATCATTGTTCGACATTTTATCATAATTTCAACATGTTTTAGGTTTTTTACTTCATTGTAGAAATTTGATATTCAAAATTATATCAATTCTTTATTTGTTTACTTTTTATGAAATAGGAGTGGGAAAAATTAGATTAAGACTAGAGTATAGTATAGTCCTCGTGGAAACGATAATCCGGACTCAAAGGTCCATGATATTACTTGTTACGATATTGTACACTTGCGATATAAAAAAACGAAACAAATTTTTGGCACTGACTATTTACTTTTAGTCTTAATTTATTTTATTTTTAACTGTTATTTAATTTGATTTGATATTTCATTTGTGTATTTTCTTTTCTCTACAGAGAATAAAAGCAGTGTTCGTTACATGCTCCGTGGCCAAGGCGCCGAACTTGAACCGTTTGACTTGGAGATGGAAAGGCACATTCAGACGAAAACGCAAAGAATACAAACAAAAATAATAACATCAAATGGTGGATGATTAAAATATTCTGATTCAACCAATTGGACATGTTGGTGCAAGAGTAGCTGCACCATCGGATCAGCAGCAAAAGCGAAGGGAAATAAATGAAGGAGATTTGCATGTCTCAATGTTCCTGACACCCATAGTTGTACCTGCGCGCTCCAGTATTGTGTACCCAGATTTTGGAGGGAACAATTTTTAGATAAGGGCTTAATGGATTAATCTGATGAGCAACACTCTTCAATTCTATGGGTTGCCTCATGAAAATCCAAATACACACATCTCTAAATATCTCCGAAATTATCAGAATTTTCATGCTTCGGGTGTCAATGAAGAAGCTATTAAATTGCAGTTATTTCCATATACACTTAGAGATGCCGCATTGGAGTGGTTGAACGCTAAACCTCATGCAAGTATATCTACATGGGAAGACCTGACCAGAAAATTCTGCAACAGATTCTTTCCACCGGCGAAAGTAGCTAAACTTTGGCTGGAAATTCAAACATTTCAACAACAGGATGGAGAAAGCTATCGTGAGGCATGGAACAGATTCAAGGAGCTAATGCGAAAATGCCCAAATCATGGAATTCTACCTAGAAATCAAGTGCGGTACTTCTACATCGGACTATCACCGATGGCGAAATCTCAGGTGGATTCCTTTGCTTGAGAATCAATAATAGGAAAATCAGTTCAATAGACATTAGATCTATTCGAGCTAATTGCCACTACACATTCGATATTTTCTTCAAAAAGAGTGGTACCACCGAGAGCATCGGGGGTGTATGAATTGGATCAGATCACATCTACAAATGCTCAAATAGTGGCTTTGACAAAGCAAGTAAAGTTGTTGATGAAATCACAAACAAGAAGAGCACATGCAGTAATGATTGGTCCATCATATGAAAACTGTGAAGCTAGTCATGCAAATGAGAGTTGTATGTCTATGGGCTTTCCCGAGGAACATGTCAATTTCATTCAGAATGGCTCCCGAAATTTCAACTCTTATTCACAGACATATAACCCAGGATGGAGACAACACCCGAACTTCAGATTGTCTGATAATCAGCCCGTGAATGTTCCAATTAATGTCCAGCAAGAGAAAAAATCGAGTTTGGGAGAAATGCTCAACCAGTATAATGCAAAAGAAAGACAAGGTGTTTCAGCAATTTGATACAAATTTTCAGAATCAACAGGCTTCAATCAAGAAGTTGGAAACACAAATAGGTCAGATAGCTCAACAATTGGCAGAACGCCCACATGGGACTTTACCGAGCAACACAATGATAAACTCAAAGGAGCAAGTGCAGACCATAATGACTAAAAGTGGAGTAAAACTACCTAAGATACATGTGAAAAGGCCAGACAGATAAGAAAAAGAGGCATAAGTCGAAGGGGTGCTGAAGAAAGAGAAATCTGCAACACATGAAAATGAAAGAGAAGAATCAGCTACAGTCAGAGCACCAAGTCCTATCAAAGCCTATGTGCCACCGATTCCCTTTCCTCAACGGTTGTAAAAGAGGAAATTAGATAAGTAATTTGCAAAGTTTGCTGAAATTTTCAAGAAACTACATATAAACGTCCCGTTTGCATATGCAATTACACAGATGCCTAGTTATGCAAAATTTCTGAAAGAGATCCTGACCAACAAGAGAAATTTAGAAGAGCATGAGACTATTTGATTGAACGAGAAATGCAGTTCGATCCTCCTAAAGAAGCTACCTCATAAATTAAAGGATCCAGGGAGTTTTACCATATCTTGCACAATTAGTTCTAATTTTTTTTAGCATTCTTTATGTAATTTAGGTGCCAGTGTTAATTTGATACCACTTTCTATGTACATGTCTCTTGGATAAAGAGAAGTTAAACCTACAACAATTTCCTTACAACTTGCAATCGCTCTATTAAAAGGCCAAAGGGAATCATTGCTTGTCAAGGTTGATAAATTTATCTTTCCGACTGACTTCATTATACTGGACATGGAGCAGGATTCAAACATTCCTCTTATTTTGGCAAGACCATTCTTGGCTACAGGGTGAGCATTGATTGATGTTTATGATGGAAAGATGATTCTTCGAATGGACAATGAACATGTCATTTTCAACATGTTCAAAGCAATGAAACACCAGTTGACTTCGGATACTTGCTGCCAAGTGGATGTTCTTGATGAGCTTGTGACGGATATATTTCATGCAACACATCCAGAAATTTTACATGAATTAGAAGGCGCACAGTTTGAGGGAGCAAAGTCAGATAGTGCAGAATATACAGTAAGTTTGGCTAAACAACCAAATGAAAAGAGACATTGACAATACGAATCTCTTAGTTCCAATCCTACACCCCAGTACCATCAGTGGAGAAAGTGCCCACCTTGGAGTTAAAATATTTACCATCACATCTCCGTTATGCATATTTGGGGGACTCTTCAACTTTGTCAGTTATCATTGCTAATGACATCACAACAGAAGAGGAAACTAAGTTATTAGGGATACTTCGAGAGCACAAGACTGCAATTGGATGGACTATCGTTGATATTCGAGGAATCAATCATACTCTTTGTATGCACAAAATCTTGATGGAGGACGAATGTAAGCCATCTGTGGAAGGGCAGCGCAGATCAAATCTAACTCTAAAGGAAGTAGTAAGAAAAAAAGTGTTGAAATTACTCGATGCAGGAACTACCCCATTTCAGATAGTTATTGGGTTAATCCAGTACATGTGGTGCCTAAAAAAGACGAAATTACAGTAGAGAAGAATGAAAACAATGAACTAATACCAAGATGGTTAGTAATGGGATGGAAAGTGTGCATAGATTACAGGAAGTTGAAAAACGCCACCAGAAAATATCACTTCTCATTACCCTTTATCGATCAGATGTTGGAGAGGTTAGCAGAACATTCTCATTACTATTTTCTGGACGGATACTTAGGATATAATTAGATAGCAATTGCTCCAAAAGATCAAGAGAAAACAACATTTACTTGTCCTTATGGTACTTTTGCATTTAGAAGAATGTCATTTGGTCTCTGCAACGCACCCGCAACTTTTCAGCAATGCATGATGAAAATATTCTCGAACGTGGTTGAAAAGTACATAGAGGTATTTATGGACGACTTTTCAGTGTTTGGAGACTCGTTTGATGATTGCTTGGAGTGTTTGTCACTTGTGTTACAAAGGTGTAAGGAGAAAAATCTGGTGCTCAACTGGGAGAAGTGTTACTTTATGGTAAAGGAATGGATAGTGTTGGGTCATTGGATTTCATCACGATGCATCGAAGTCGACAAAGCAAAGATACAAGTGATTGAAAAATTGCAGCCACCTACCTCGGTCAAAGGGATTCGAAGTTTTTTAAGTCATGCAGGGTTCTACGGACAATTCATCCAAGACTTTTCGAAGATTACAAAACCCTATGCAATTTACTGGAGAAGGATGTACCATTCATCTTTTCTGATGAGTATTTGAATGCTTTTAACACTTTGAAGGAAAAGTTAACTTCTGCACCGGTTATAGTAGCACCAGATTGGGAACTACCGTTTGAACTCATGTATGATGTTAGTGATTTTGCGGTAAGAGCTATGTTGGGTCAACGAAAGGGAAAGGTCATGCATGTCATCTACTATGCCAGCAAAACATTAATAGATGTATTTATTTCATTATAAAAAATCAATAGTCGCAACAACATCATTTCTTTATTTGTTTACTCTCATCAAATAGGAGTAGAAATAGTAGATTAAGACTAGAGTATAGTCCTCGTGGGAACGATAATTCAGACTCAAAAGTCAACTATATTACTTGTTACGATATCATACACTTGCGATATAAAAAAATTCAACAGCCGCGCACACTTCGATGATCTAGTCAGTTGGAGAAGTAATTAAATAAGTGTTGGAAAGTTTTAAACGTGAGCCTGCAATGTAAAAAGGGAGGTCGGCTTTGGGGTGAACGATTAAAATTGCGTGTAGCAAAAATATAGTTTTAGGAGTCTAAACTTGCATTACCTTTAAAGGGTGCTAATTGTGAGCTTTTATACTTGGGCAAGGTGAATGAAGGCCATTGGATGACAATGCACGTGATCTCATCCAAATGATTGACCTTTCTAGTCATAGGCATCAATCAATCACAACCTTAAATGCTAATACTACTTTTATATCCTGAAAGCCTAGCTTGCGGCTTGGACTTGAGCAAATAGGTTTGCGACGGCGGCAGTGAGTTATCTTGTCAATTACGTGGCTCAAGATCTGTTCAAGATTTTTGTCACTACCTCGCCCTGGACCAGTTCTTGCAACGGGGTCTGCGTGTAATGGGGTCGGTCCAGCCTTTTCTATACGGGGTCGCTCAAACTTAAAGAGGATCATCCATTTGAAGTTGAGTAGTCCATGTCAGTGTACGAAGCGTGGGCCCCCCTAACCGCTCGCCACGTAGACTAACTAGAACCACATATGGGTCCTAGTTTTGCAAGGCGTAACAAAGGCTATGTTTATTTATGTCATCTTGCTTTTCCTCTGTCTTCAAATATTTACATCTTTATGGTGACTAGTGGAGGGCTATGTTTCTAAACTAGAACACCACACGGTAGGTTTGTGAAATTGTGAACATTGAAAGCAGTACTAACTTTCTGAACAAGTGAACTTCAAAGATGAAAAATTGCTAAAAAAGGAATTAGCACTGAATTAACTAAAAAAGAAAAATTGCTCATTTAAGTGTCTCCATGAGAACTTATAGAGACCCAGCTTCACTTTGGGAGTAAAAATGAAGATGTAAAAACTTCATTAGCACTTCTTGTAACGCCGTGGGTTCTAACAACCCGACCCATTACAAAATTTTCTTTTGAGGAAAATGAACCTCAAATAAATCATTCTTTTTTTTTTTAAAGAAGCATAATTCACCACATAGTTCGATATATATA
>CAIGRB010091835.1:34269-58815 GCA_903798255.1 Fraxinus quadrangulata | reverse complement strand
AATTTCTTAAACTATAGAAAATAGTTATCATAAATTTGAGTCACTAGCGCCCATCTCCACGTTTCCAAGCTCTTCAATCTGAAATGTATAATAAAAGAATGAGTATTTCGAGGAAATACTCAGTAGTATGTACACATGCAAACGAGACAATTATATACAAACATGTACATAACATACAAAGGCCGTACTTCATAGTAAATCGGTGACCAATCAACATACTTTTCATTCTAGTGATTACCTTCAATCACAAATAATTGTAGTGATTACCTTCAATCACAAAAATTTCCACAAGGCAATTAACATTTACGTACATGTTGGCATATAAATTTCTCCAAAAACGTAAACAACTTGTGTACGGGAGATGATACTACCTTAAGACCTTTAGAAAAATTGTTAAAGTTGAGTCGTAGATGAAATTTTCAATTTCGCTATCACAAAAGATGAAAATCAGCAAGCTTGCCTTTTTGCTTTCTTCAAATGTATTTAATAGGAATGGCCGTGCACGAGGTAAATTAAAAGTTATGCTCTCATGTTACTAAAAGTTGAATAAAAGAAGAAGAAAGTGCTGGAGAAAAAAAAAAAAAAGTGCCATCTGATATGGTCCATGATTATACATATGCATTCCCATAACATTCAACTACCAAGGCTTAGAGGAAGAGTGGGGGAAAATTAAAAGAGAAAGTGGCTGGGAAGTTAAGAGAAGTGGGGGGCAAACATGGGCTTCCAATTTGGTGAGAAAAAATATATATATTTACATTTCTTGAGGTAGCCAAAAATAGGCGAAATATTTAAATTTTGAAAACAAACTCATCTATTGTTTAATAATAATATATCTAAAAGGTTACTCTTTAAAAAAATTGGATTAAGTATTCTATAGTTGCCAAATTAAGTCGTCGTCCGCCACTTTAGAATAAACATACTAAATCGTGATTTTTAATAGACTAAAAAACAAAACGACCAAATTAATATAACATAGGTTCTCAAAATAATAAGACCAAGTTAAAATAATTAGATCATCATATTAAATAAAAATTGCTAGGTAACATACTATGGTGACCAAGTAATTAGATTAAAATATTAGAGGTGTCGTAGCGACGCGACAAGTTAACTAAATTCCTTCAACTTTTAAAGTAAAATTTTCGGTCGCTACACTTCTATAATAAACTTACAGGAGGCTTTCTAGAGGGCTATCAACCACGTCTGTTTCTGCAAAAGACAATACTTAAAGTTCATTGAGGGTTGATAAGAATTTTGAGGATTTGGTAGTTGTTGAGCACAAGCAAACTCGCTATTTCAACAATATACTATAACCTATATGTTTATATTTCGATCTGTGAATACCTATCTTCCCAATCCATCTGTTAGATTAAAACAGAGGGGGTTATAAAATTGAGCTTTGAAACTTGTAAAACACCGAAGTACCTCTTTCTGCACAAGGTCTAGTGACAAAGCACATGTTTGGTAGGTGATTATAATTGGTTTAAATTATAAATAGATAGAAATGAGTGATGGATAAGTAGGCAGTACTTGTTGGTCCCGCGAAAAGAACACCAAGCGAACATGCTTTATCTAGGAATGCATAGTTCTTGATCGGTTTTGTAAGGAAAGATTGTAAATCGTATTTCGCATTCACATCATACTTGGGATGATTTTTATAGTAGCGTATGAATGCAAGTTTTAAGTCTCATAACAATGAACTGTGAGCATTTAAAAAACAGGACGGTGACTTTGTCTGATTTGAAGTAATTTTCCTCATTGTCATATGCAATGCTTTTTCAGAAGCTATTGCATAAAGTTTGGAATTATGTTGTTGCAAGGAATCAGGTTACTGAGTATAAACAATATAACGAAACGATGTAAAAAAACTGTGTCGGTTCATATTACTGACATTTGATTTGTATGCTTGAAGTTTATGTTTTATAAGCTAGAAACACGACTGATGGTGTTACTACTTCTATTCAACATTTTTTCAGAAGAGTCGGTGGAGAAGGAAATGTGAAGATACATCAATGCATCACTTCCAATCACAGAATACATCGATAAGTTGTGCACTTCAAGAAATATCAGCTTGGATTGGTGAGCTTTTCTTCATTTAATAAAAGGGTCTACTGATATACAAACCTCTTCTCAGAGCAGCAAAATTGAACATTTTCTGAAGGTATATCAGAAGCACGATATTCCAATTTGTCCTAAGAAGCTTTCTGATCAGTGCAGACTCGAACATACTTCTAGTAATGAGGTAGATGTGGATGAAAATGGATGCTTCTGCAGGTGTGTAGCCAAGTATCCAAGCAGTCGAAATAGCATAATCTTATATATATAGGCCAATTAAGGTGAAGTTATTTTTCTACAGAATACCATTTATTCGTGGGTTAACTGGCACATGTACATAGGATGTTCTGCTAGAAATACAAATTCATAGAGAATAAATTTTTTTATTTGATTGCGATTGACTTATGGTATTATCAAATGATGTTGAATAAGTCTGGGTGACCTTTGTACCCAAAAGTACCTACATTAATTCTCATCTCGATTGGGATGTTATGCAATTCTCTTGAGACGCCAACTTCCTGGCATATAGTTCGATTAACATTTCCACAAGCTTTTTAACTCCGCTGGTGGCCTGGAGACAAGCTTTCCTCAGCCGTATTCTTTAACGGCATGCTCTGGGACGACTTTAAGTTTCTTGGTTCTCCATGAGTTTGGAGGTCTGAACTAATGCAGTCAATTCAGCACCATAATCAGCTGCAACATTGAAAGTAAGTCTAACTCTCTGAAAAAGGAGAGGGTCAAAAAATTAATGCATGCAACACTAGAAATCAACAAGATTTTCTTCTTTAACATTGTCTCTGTTCATTTTTTTCTACTAAACATGTTATGTGATTCAGGGCGAAGCAAAGGGATTATCTGTCAAGTACCTTTTGATGCTACTAAAAATGTACATGGGATGATTTGAGGGTTGGTCACGGGAACTGGACCAGTATGACCACAGTCAGAGCTCCTATGCTTAAATTAGTATAGAAAAAATATAAGCGCGAGATTTTAAAGTGAATAATGCGAGAAAAAGTAATCATCTAGGATTAAAAGCTTGTAAGCTTGTTTGGTATAGATATTTTTTCAAGTAATTTTTTTTTCTCAAGAATGTTTGGTGAAAAAGTAGAGAAAAGTTGCGAGTCTTATATAATGTGTGGTTAAAAATGACTTTGAGGAAATATAATTTTAATTTTTTTTAGCCAATTGCTTTAAGTCCGCACCATGGGCATGAGAGTCTACATTGATGTAGGATGTTGGTTCAACCATTTATTTTAGTCTTAACAAGATTGTGTGTCCTTGGTGAAAACAGAATTTGGACTTCAGAGTTTTAACTAGAACTAGGGGATTGTAGGGTTCTCGTCCACTCCTCCGTCATCCTATGGTCGGGGTGGTCGAGCGACAACTAGTGTGCTTGGTGCTCGAGACTCTAGTCATCTCACAAGGAAGAGGTCATCTTGGACTAACTGAGCTTTCTTCATGTTTTAAGGATAATATATTCAATTTCCCTAAAACATCCAACATCGATTCATCACCCTGATGAAATGGTCAGGTTCAAGGATACGCTAGTCGTGTAGTCTCAAATTTTAGCCTTATCGCTCTGTTGTTTCGCTGAGCCCACCAGCTTACATGTTCAACAGATTTATGGACAAGGGTAAACTTTTATTGCAAAAATGTCGATAAGTCTTAAACCAACTTCCAGTGCAATTAATCAATTGATCAATTAATTAAAGTGCACATGGCAAATGATATTGACATACTGATTATGGGGACCATTTGCCCCCCAACTTGTCACGTATCTTGTCTTGTCATCAATATTTTTAATTGCAAAGTCATCCCCACCAAGCTTATTATTATCATTTTGTTGTCGCTATGTAAAGTCTACACTCTATATTGTTCACAACATGCAGGTCTATCAACTTGCAACACACTTAATTCCAAAATTATCCCAATACAGTTAAGGAAGAAAGAACGAGAACCCTAGGAGAAATTGGACAGAGCTGAGAGTGATCTTAGAATTAATCGGTTGAACTGCCTCAACAAATGGCTCCAGAGGTTCACAAGACAAGTCTCGAGAAATCAAGGGCAACTATTCAACCACATGGCACCATCATTTCAACAAAATTGCATTTCCACATACAGGAGCGGAGCCGGAGGAACCAAAAAAATGGATCATGCTATATGAACATAAATATAGACATATTGATTTAAACTCATGTGAATTGATAGATTTTTGTACATTGATTTTGACAACATCTTTTACAATCAACGTAAGATTTTTGACAAATAAGATGGTGTCAATCAAAGTGTACACTTTATATGTACAAGTAGCTTAATCAAAAAAAAAAAAAAAATCTATCGGACTGATACACATAAAAAATTCTACTAGACTGATACATTAAAAAAATTCGAATTTTTTTTCTTTTCTTACACTAAAGATTAAATGGGGCTTGGGGTATAGGGGCAGGGTTAAAGCGCAGTCTTGCCACCCTCCTTACGTTCGTCCACGTACAACTTTACTTAGTTTTTGTTTGGGCTTTATTTTTTAAAAAATACATTTCTTTTAAAATTCATTTTCGATTATACATTCTCACATAGAATAATATTACACGTAATTTTTAAAATCTTTTCTTATTTTTTAATCATGTATTTTTTTAAAAAATCATTGTTTCAAAACAATCATGTGTACATCAAGCATGACACCCTCCTCACAATAAAGGAGGGACCTGTTTCGTTTTGAAAATGAGCCACCTCTATTGTGAGGAGAATGTACACTAAATTATGAAATTTGATATACGAGGGGCTTAATTTATTTCAAAATATATCTTCTTTCAAATTTTTTTAATGGAATCCAAATATATACCGGTTTAAAAGTAAGATTTGACGGGCAGCCAGTCAAATCTAAAGGCTGAAAATGAGGAAGATTCTTAGTTTGAAAAGTCTTGGCGAAGAGCGGGGGTGGGGGATCATATTACGTCAGCTCTCTGGCCCCATTTACCCCTCGACAATTATTACTTGAAAACTGTCTTTTTGCCCTTACTTTTAAATCACACATTTACATAAAAAAATATATTTTACTTTTTAATTATACATTTTCATAAAAATCACTATATAAAATAAAGTTTATGAAGAATGATGACAATAAAAAAGAGGCTTAAATTGAGTTGATCTTTTCAAATAAGAAAATATGTACATGATGGGGTAAAATCTAGAGAAATTTATGTTGGATTAAATCAGTTGGAAATAATAAACACTTGCACTTCAATCTTTTATTTTTGTATCTAATTGACCGTAGTAATCAAATATTAATGAAACACTCGCTACCTCGATATATCTCTTTAACCCTTGTCCCATTTTTTCCTCGTCTGTCATTTTCGCCCCATTATTTTAATTCTATTTATTGTTCAAAATCACTTCAATTATTCTACATTCTATTTAATATTTGAAAGCAACTTAACACTTCGGGCATTATCTTCAATCGAAATGAAATTAGCATGTTTAAATCCTTTGAACACTTACTAAATTACTCTTCTAAACAATTTTGTTCTTCATTTGTTCTACATACTACTTCAATGCTCTATACCAGCAATCGCCTTTGAACAATTTTGATATTCAAAATTATCTTATACTAATTAGTACTTTTACACAATATAATTCAAGCACTTCATTTTATCCTCGATTTACTTACAATCATAGTTTAAAAAATTCTTCTAAATTCATCTAATCGTGAAGTTGGTATTGACATTTAATCATGCATTTCGCTTTTTAGAATACAATTTATAACAATGGTTAAAAGTTAAACTAGATTCATCTTAAGTAACCTTCTAAACCAATTCATTGATATTATAAATTATGCATATTCCAGCGAGACTTCAAACATGTTCACATGGTAGTCACACACCAAGCGAACCTAGGCCCGCACTCCACTTCATTCTACCTATTGACAAATTGGCCAAACCCCCATGAAAATGTTGAGCCCTATGGATAAGTCAAACCCTCATGGATGAAGCGAATAGATAGAGGCGCTACAATAGGATCTTTCGTCATTTATGGTTGATATGACAACACACTAGATTAGCCACTCTATCAAATCAACACGTTAAGTCTAGCTCTTATGTGTTGGCACATGGCTGCAAATGATCAAAACATTAAATGCACATGAACTTAGGATTGACCAATTGATACTTATGATAAGGTGCCTCAGTAGGTAGTATAAGATCACGTGTTTTTTCATCCAACTGCTCATACTAATCTTCTTCTACTATAAAAATCCACGCATTGTGCGATCTAAAAGTAACGTAAGTTTTGACTTTCGGGCTATAATTTTATTTTTATATTCTCAATACACTTATTTCCCCGATCCGAACCCTTTTTTATTTAAGTGGCTCACATCTTAAATATGTCACACGCCTAAATATATACTCCTACAAAGACTGATTTGACCGTTAAAGTATGCGAGGTTACCTCACCCCATTTTAGAGATTGACCGCTTGCTTTGACAATTTGTTCAAGTATGTAGAATAAATATTTACTTGAACGTCAAAAGGCCCGAAATCTATTGGTCACGCCACCCCCAACAAAAAACGAGGTCAGTATTATTCATGTGTAATAGTTTGAACTACAATTTGTTTCACTCTCAAATTAGTCAAGTAACGCATTTTTCATTCTAACTTCACAAATTTTAAATTAGGCTTTTGATAAATGGGTGATGATTTCAAGTTAAATTAGTTTGAACTCTTTATAAATGCTATCATAAACTTTGAGTCTGGATTGTGAATAATGGTTTTGTCTAATTTAGTTCACGTTTGGCAAATTTTAAATTTTTTAAACTGATCAAATATTCTTTTTATTATAAGACCCATAATTCACTTATTTTTTTCACTTTTTTTTGTTTTTTTGGTAGAATTCAGATTACTCATAATCATTAACGGACTCTTGAGTAGGGGTGGACATGGGTTTGGTTGAGTCGATTTTTGACTCAACCCAAACCCAACCCAACACGATCGATTTAATCATAATTTAACCAAATTCAATTCTGTAAAGGTTGAAATCAAACCTAATAAGTATCGGTCGGGTTGGATTGGGTTGAGTTGATCGGTTTGGGACAACTTGTCAACAAAGATTAAAGTATGCGGGTCGAATTGAGCGAATTTATAATTGATTCACGACTTATATAATATTAAATCTTTATAGTTGCAATGACCAGAAAATCTAAATTATTTTGGCCCTTCATGCTCGAAAATGTTACATGGACAGATTGATATTAAATTATATGAAGTCAAGAAATATTTTTAATAATTAAAATATTGTTGTGTTGAATGTGTATTTACTTATACTATTTTTCGTAAAATACATTCTATCTAAGTCTTATAATATTATTTTAAGAGTTTTCATGTCTTGTGCTATATTCAAGACTTCTTGTGTATTGTGTTTGCATATATAAAACTTAGTTAATTAGTAGTATATAATTTTTTCAAACTTTTCAATTATTGCGCAAAATTTTTCTTATAAGAACTGACATTTTAATCTATTTTTTTTTTATTGTAACTTTTGAAGGTTGTGTAAAGAAATAAAGTGACTCAATTTCGTCCAAACAATATCATAACAATTGTAAAGTTTATAAATATAATCCGGCTGGGATGGGTTGGACAAATTTATTAGATTTTCATGAGTTAATCAATAACCCGACCTGACTACACAACCAACATATCCAACCCGTGTAAAATAAATAAATAAAAATAAATAAATAATCTACACAAACCTGTCGAGTTGGTTCGGTTTGGACAATTTTGACGAGTTCGGTCGAGTTTTGCTCACTCCTACTCTTGAGGTGTGCAACTGATTAATTAAAGAAATATATAAATACCCTTTATTGAGAAGTTCTTTTCAAAGAGGAGAAAGGCGATTACGAGCGTGGAAGAAGAGGATCTGTTAAATTCGCGAGCCACCAAGTACATGACAAACATGTTAAACTTTCAAGCAAACATCTACAAATTCAGGGGCATTTTCGCCGGTCTTCCACCTTCTTCGTTATTTAACGTAGGAGTGTATTTGATCGATTTTTTTTTATATAGATTTTCAAATTAAATTGTTTAAACAATGATTTGAGAAAAATTTAAATCTAAACCAAACAATTTGAATGGTTTGAGATTTTCTCAAGTCTAATATAAGCCCACGTTAGGCCCCCATTTTTTTTCCATTACATTACATTACATTAATTTTTTCCCTCTCTTCATTTCAACCATACATTTATTAAATAAAATAATATTACAAACAAATCTAAAACTTTTCATTACTTTTCTACCACACATTCTCCCATCAATCAATATTCCAAAAATTTTCAACACCCCAAAATGGAGGCCAAACAAGGCAAAGATTTGGTCCAATTTTAAACGCACTCTAGTCATATATTTTTTCTTCATGTCCATTTTATCGTCACTAGTTAATTGATTATAAAATATTTTAATACTTTTAACTATAAATTAAAATACCTATAAAACTAAAGAAAAGTACAATAAAACCACGAGAAAGTGTTTGGTTCCCTTTTTTAGGCTAGTCATACAAAAGAAAAGTTATCCCATGTTTGGCCTCCATTATCTAAGAATATATATATTTATTTCTTATTTTCAATCACTCATTTTTTAATAAAAAAATAATAAGGGGTTAATACATAATTGCATCTCAACTTCATTAAACAAAGGGAGAATTGCAATTGGGGTCCAAACCTTTCAAAATACTCTAAACTATACCCAAACCTTTTATTTTTACAGCTTGGATCCCAAATATTTAATTTCGATTGCACATGAGGACAAATCCATTAATTGACCACAAAATTTAAAAAATTGACCTATTTTGACAGTTAAGTGAAGGGTAAAATTATAACTTTTTCTCAAACAAAATAATTAAATAAGAAAACCAAAAAGAAGTGAAAGAAAAGATAAATATGCACCCTACCTCTCAATTTCATCTTCCCCCAACCACCCTCAACCAAAACCAAATCAAAGCTTTAATTCACCGTCACCTGTGGATGAAATTTTGGGCACCAAATACAAACATTTTTAGGGACCCAAGATGGGAAAGAGGGCAAGAAACACCTGGGGAAGATCCATTGGTTGTGGGAAATTGTGCAAAAGTGTATATTCAAGGAATACAAGGGGACGGTTTTCAAGGTGGGAAGCTAAACAATGGCCATCTTCAGGCATCCGCTTGCTACAAACACTTCACTGCTTATGATTTGGATAATTGGAATGGAATTATTTGCTTTGGATTTAGTGCTCAAGTAAATTTATATTCGTTTTATATTTGTAATGACGAATCTCTAAATCGGAAAAATTGAGACGGAAATGAGTTCTTCTTATTCCCCACCAAAATGCCTGCTTCATTTGAGCTCACCAGAAACTCCCCAAAAATTGCTTTGGCTTTCCTTGCAAGAACTCCCCAAAATTTGCTTTGAAATATCGAATTTGTCAATCCTAATATAACAAATTTCTTTGTCAATCCTATTTCATTTAAAGTCACAGCACATCGCTTGGCACCATAGGCAGATGTGACGGACATGTACGTTGGATTGACATTTTCCACATCACGTTTGCCTAGTACTCTAACTTTACCTCACTTCTTCAACAACAATAACAACACAAAACTGGAAGATGATATGTAATTGAATTTCATACATCTCAATGACTAGTAATCAAATTTTATATATCTCCATGAAAATAAAATTACTGAAAATCCATGCTTGAAATCGAATCAAAGCCGAGTATGAATTCACTCGCATTTGCAAGGCTCCAATTCTCACTTTCATGGCAAGCTGTGTACAGAATTTATTTATTATTATTTTTTTTTTAACACCATGGACTGTGGGCGGCGGTGGGGGTGAAGATGGGTTTTTCTTTCATCTCCTTTTTTTATTTTAGATTTAATTATTAATTATTTTATTTCAGAAAATGTAAAGTTACAATTTTACCCTCGACTTACCCCGGTCAAAATATGTCATTTTTTTTAATTATTGGATTTGTCTTCCATGTGCAATCATAAAAGTTTTGGGATCCCAGTTGCAAATGTGAAAGGAACGGGTATAACTTACAATGTTTCGAAAAATTTGGGATCCCAGCTGCAATTCCCCCTTAAAGTCACCAAAACAATTTGTCGTAACTGCAAAAGGGTGTTAAAATATATTAAATTATTATCAACCGCCGTAATGTTTGCAGCATGAAAAATTGAAGATTGAATAGGATTTCGACTTCGGTGTATGGATTGATTTACGTAATTATGGTAATTGTTAGGATTTGACAATGAACAATTGACCAAATTAGTCATTTTAGTTTTGAGATTTTAATGGTTATATTTTATTTTAGATGTTAAAATTGTTATTTATGAGTTTAGTTTAAATTTTAAACGGTCCAATTTGACTTCAAACTGTCGTTAAAATTTTAAAACCTAAATCAAACAGCATTAATTAACAGTCGTTTCATTTATTGGTCCACGTGTCATCAAATTGACGGATTCAAAGTGACATTTCGGTTTATTTTTGGTTTGACGATTTTCGCCTACAACCCTACTTTACAGATCTTATATTGACACTGCAATTTTGGTTAAATTACATCATATTTTAATTACAATGAAGGTTCTTGATCATTGTTCGTCATCACACTTATAACCCAAACTTTATTTTTAACATAATCTCGTATTCAAGATTTTGTTAATTAGCATATTTTTGGTCATGATGATTGTTTCGTCCAACGTATCCATTAGGCCATCGTAAAAGGCTTATTTAGTAACTAATACAAAGGCTAAAAAATAAAATAAAAAATTACCCTCATTTTAAAACACGCAACATAATGTCTAATATAAGATGTACTAATTAATTTAATGTTGAAAAAGGGCAATGAATTACATGACGAGCAATCGTTAAGAACCATCATTTCAATTAATATATGGTACAAACCGAAAGATCCTAATTGAGCCTCCGTTAGCATCACAAGGCGCACAAACTTCAAATAAAGGTCACGTATTCCTTTGAATAATGCTATTTAACATAATAGATGCTACAACATTAGAATTAAGTGACTACTTCAATAATACCTCTAATTTATTGCCACGCGGTGTCATTTAAATTGATTATATAACATTAGTGCTATTCCTTCTACGACTCGAACATTTGATCTGAACCTTGGAACTTTTATCATTACTGGGCTATAGAATAAGACAATGAGTATTTGAGTTCAGGCCATTTAACATGCAACACAACAAAGAAGATTGAAGTGAAAAAGGACATAAGCAATCACAAAAGCGTAGACTCGAACTCATCTTGAACCTTTGGGGATTGATAAGTACTTGTGGAGGGAGGACCTTTACAAGCTAATGCCAAACAGATATATGACTTGTTTGATAGAATTACTGCTGTTCTTTTTGTAGGAAATCACCGTAAATTAATTTCCCTTTTTAAAAGTTTTTATGATCGGATAAAAGTCTTTCAAAAAATAACCAAAAAACAACTTCTTAATTTTAGAAATAATTTTTGACTTTTCAAAACACGTAGATAGAAGAATTAAGAGTTCTCGAGAAATTAAAGCAAAAATAGTATTTGGATAATGGAGTTCTTGTGAAATTAATGCACATGGTATCTCAGATAATGGAAAAGATTCATTTTTGTTTTTCTAAGTTTTTATCTTACTGTTTGATTTTAGTCTCGAAAAGGTAATTGATTTGACAATATCCATTTACTCATCTGGATAAAAACAAATTATATGTATAGTCCAAAATATAATCGTGTAAAAGTGTTACTCGCTAAAGAAATCTTTAATAAAATTATTGTGTAAGCGTTTTCTTCATTAAGTTAATTTAACAAAGAAATCTAATATTCTTTGACGAGTTGATGCATCATATATCGTCCATGTTGATTGTCTTGACCGACAATTTATAAAAGCCATCCAGGAGGAGTTTGATTAAATTCAAACCATGCCCTATATACTCCCTCATTTTAACAACTCTCTCCATTTCGATGAGAGTTATGATTGGATTATGGATAATGAATCCCTTTCGTTGTCATTCACTTACGATATAAAATATTGATTTAAGCAAATAAATATAATTAATTCAGAATCAACGGACTTAATTTTTCTTGAACACAATTATTTAAAAGCACAATTCTATTGTTAAAAATTTGATAGTATTGGTGAATAATTCACAACTAAAATTAAAATTATTTTTGTAATAATAATTTTAAATTATCTGTATCTTATCAAAATCAATTAATTTGGCATCAAATATGATAAAACAATAATAATATGGTGCATTTTAGAGCTTACACAGAAAACGCGTTATCAGAGCAGTATAGCATAGACCAAGAACAGGCATACAAGTTAATTCGCGTAATTCCAGGGGCATTTCCGTAACTGGAAAAAGCCTTCAGAAACTTCCTCCGCACCATCGCCATCCTCATCGTCCATTCCAATCTTCAAACCCTAGCCCCCAACTATATATTCGACTTTCAAAAAATATATTTTCTTCAAAAACCAAATAAAAAAAAAAAATCCGTTTCATCTACCTCTCCGTTTCTTCCAGTCCCGTCGTTTTGAATAAAAATAAAATATAATTTATTTAATTAACGATATGGTGAATTCAACGGCGTTGTATACGCGGTGGGAGGAGGTGGTTGTATCGAACGAGAAGGGTCGGCGGCAGGTCCATTATTACCTTAAACGGAGAAGTGGCGGGGCAGATCTGGTGGTTGTCGGAAAGGAGAAGAGCCCAAGGCACATGTCGTATTATTACGCGGTTAAAGATAACAAGTCTTTGCTTTCGACCTTGAAGTGTTCTTCTCTCTTGAAGCTGCGGTCCAGAAGAGAGGTCATCGATTGGCTAAATACAATAGTTCCAGGTACTTTTTAATTTTGATTTGGCTTCTTCTTTTATGTTAATATATTTGGTTCCGGGGCATAAACTTTTGATTGGAATAACAAAATGTTTATTTTTCCCTCTCTGTGGGTTTATCTTTATAAGCGGTAAGTTATTAAATCTGTTTTGATACATTAATTTTTGTAAAAAAAAAAAAAAATTGGACTCGGAATTATTGAGATGGATATTTTTAAAAAAAAATATTTGCGTGGAATTACATGGAAATGAATTTTCCGGGTACAAATTCGCCTTCAGATCTTTAAATTTCTGTGAAATTGTAAAATTAGTTCTTTTCAATTATTCCGAAAGCAACTGTGATTTTTGGACTTAATTTGTGTTTTTAGTATGTTCGGGGGTTCTTTTGTGCCCTTTTCTTGAGAGAGAGAGAGAGAGGGCGTTTGAGAGATTTTTTGTGGGCTTCGTAGTATTTTGTTTGGTAGATCTAAAAGATTCCTGATGTTTTCGCGTAGAAATTTATCCAATTACGGAGGTGGTATATAGGGCGCCTGGAAGATAGCTTTTACGAAAACGCTTTTACATATCTCTTCATGATTTCATGTGCATATTTTTGTTTTCTGTGTCTTTCAAAAGGCCTACATATGTAATTTTTTCCGTTTTTCCTTGACTTGTTGGCTGTGAGCATTTTTTTTATTCCGAGGAGATTTTGGGTTTTGGGATATGCACAGGGATAGAGACTGTCTTTAGCCTGGTTTCCCGTCATTCTGAAATTTGTGAATGGTGGTTTTAGAGACACTGTAGAAATATAGATTCTGGGAAAATTGAATTGAGATGGATGTCGTCAGCACTTGGGAGAATGAATTCAAATGCATTCAACTTCACGTTTACTTGGATTTTTCTTTTTTGTTAGAGGAGTTTTGATCTTCAGTCGTAAGTTTATTTGGGTAAAGGTTTTGTTATATCGAGTCTTCTTCCTAATAATGCTCTGTTTTAGCTCTATTTTTTAGGAAATATATTTTGTAATAGTGAATATTTTGAAGATTGTGTGGTTAAAAAATTTGAAAAAGTTTTGAATTTACGTGTAAAACTATTTTATTGAGAGAATGTGTGGTTGAAAATGAGTTTGGAGAAAAATGAGTCTTCAAGGGTGGCTTATGCAATTTTATACAAATGGAATTTCATATAACATCAATTCTTTAAGCCCTTGTTTGAAATTGATTTTTTTTTTTCAAAATCACTTTTTCCTTGCGCTTATTTTCAACTATAAGTTCTCCAAGAAAAACCCATAACTTTTCCTTATTTTTTAATTGCACATTCTCCCAAAAAATCACTTAACAAAATTACCTAAATACACTTCACATAATGACTAACGGTGAAAGAAGCTTTTTATGAGCTAATGAAAAAATGTTTCTTGCAATTTTAATAAAAGCAATTTGTTTCACGTATAGACATGTTCTCTCGCCCCATTTCTCCTTTTTGGTGGATTTTCTTGTTAATTATGTGGGAGTAGTAGATTGAATTCAGTTTGACAACAGCTTCTTTAAGGATATTTTGTTTTGTATACTGAACTCACAATTGAATATTGACTTCTTATGAGTTAGTTTGACTTTTGATTTGGGGACTTCTAACTAATATCTGTAAAAATCATGTATTGCTCTGAAGAATTAATAAAGAGAACTCACAAATATATGCTCTAACTCTACATAAAGTTCATTTTTACATGGTTTGTTTCGGAGTTATGGGTTAATTTCATTCTGGTTTTGCCTTGTTGCTTCTGCTAGCAATGTTTGTTTTGCGCCTTTTCTGTTTTCTCCTATTTGTGTTTACATCATAGCATTGTCTTGTAATACTGTGTCATCGTGTCAATGTATGTGTGGTGCTCATGTTATGGAAAACTGACAATTATTTGGGATGCAGGATTGTTAAAATCAATTTCTAAGAGCTGGTTGAGAGCCTTGGAATTCCTTTCCCCAATCTAGGTTAACATCTACAATGTTCTCTCATGATTGTACTTTAGGTTTTCTGTTTGTTATGTTTTTCATGACCATTGCGGTGAATAAAAATAGGATTTTGCTGATGAGAGTTTAAGATTTTTAAGCCCCTTACACTTTTCCCCATCCTAAAGTTTTGGGAGAATTTGTGGTTTTTCATGCTACAATTATTTTTATTATTATTGCATATGATTTTGTTTTCCTTCGTACTTGTAATTTTTTTTTTTTGGGCTAGTGTTTCTTTAATAGTTTTCATCCTTGTGCTCTCTGAAGATTGCTTAGTGATATGATACTCATTGTATTAATTATGAATCCACTTTCAGATGCACATCCACGACCTTCATATAAACAATTTGACGGTTTTATGCAAAGCAATGACAATCACAAGTTGGATACTGATATTATCGAGGTTAGCTGATAAAACTATGGTTTTTATTTTTTATTCAATTTGCTTAATTCTTCTAGTCAGAGAGTATATCATTCAATCGTATTTATCATTTTGTTTACTTAATTAATTATATTTTAGGATGATCAAATGTGGAAGCCGAGTCACAAGGCAGAGTTTCTGTGGTTAGGTTCACCATGGAGTTGTCAAAAAAGGCGCAGACACTATGAATCCTTTCGCCGGAATGGTGTAAAAATATCTGTGAGAATCTAATCCGTCTCTTATTCTTCTTTCAGAGCAATAGAAGGTTGTTTAAATAAATGCCTGTTTGTGTTTCTCATACTGATTACATACTCTTTTTGCCCTCTTATGCTATAACTTTCAGGTTCATGACTTTGTGTATGTGTTGGCTGAAGAAGGTAAACGGCTTGTTGCGTACTTAGATGATATGTACGAGGACTCTCGAGGAAACAAGATGGTTGTGGTGCAATGGTTTCACAAAATTGATGAGGTTGGTTTTGTTTTGCCTCGTAACTATAATGACAGAGAGATTTTCTTTTCTCTATGTGTTCAAGATCTCAGCATTGAATGCATAGATGGATTGGCAACTGTCCTCAGTCCGGAGCATTATGAGAAATTTTTTAATGTGGCCACAGATATGCTGTTGGACCCATTCATTTGCTGTAGACTGTTTGATAATGATGATGTCAAGCCGTTTGACATCACACAAGTTAAAGGTTACTGGAAACAGAAAGTATTAAGAAATATTTCCCCTCCATCACTTGAAACTTTTGATGATGATACGATAGTAGAAGAAACTTTTAGTGATGCTGTTGGAAGTAGACCCAAGAAGAGACTTCGCTGGTCCAAAGAGAGTGAAGCAAACTTGTATTTTGCTGACAAAAGAGAGAGTGCTGACGCTAGCATACAAGATCGAAGTGGTCGACTTTATGGGTGTGAAGGTGGAATGGGAAAGATCAGACTGAAAGGAGCACGCTCTTCTGTACCCTTATCAGGGAAGGATGCAGTGTTGCCAATGTGTATTCAAAGTTTGACCATAGGATCTCACGTTGAAGTGCTTTCTCAAGATAGTGGCATCAGAGGGTGCTGGTTCAGAGCTCTGATCATCAAGAGCCACAGAGATAAGGTCAAAGTGAAGTATCAAGACATCAAGGATGCAGATGATGATGCAAAAAATCTGGAGGTGAATATGCTGAATTGTTGTTAGTTTTTGTATTTTTTTTGCAAGTTATTCCTGCTTTATATGATTGCTTATCATATTCTTTTTTTTTTTTCCGTCTTTTTTTTTTTCACTTGTTAGGAGTGGGTTTTGGCATCTCGATTAGCTGTGCCAGATGAGTTAGGTATCCGGATTTGTGGAAGGACCATTATTAGACCCATGCCATTGTCTCATAGGGGCAAACTTTCCAACATACATAGTGTTGGTAGCATTGTTGATGCTTGGTGGCACGATGGATGGTGGGAAGGCATTGTAGTGAAGAAAGAATCTGAAGATAAGCTACATGTTTATTTCCCAGGTGTGAATCACTAAACAGCATTTTAATTTTTATTTATTTTTAAATCATGTCTTAAAGTTGTTTCCTCTATTCATTTGACTTGAACTAGTTTCATACCTTCGGTTTCTAACAATTCTCATATTAATTAATCTGCAGGGGAGAAGAAAGAGCAGATATTTGGTTCAGGGGACTTGAGGCATTCTCAAGAATGGTATGAAAATGGCTGGAAATATTTTGAGGAAAGACCAGAGGCAGTCTCAGTATTGTCCAGTCAGAAGACAAAACAAAGCATGGAAAAATCCTCAGATAATAATCTAGTGGCTGCATGTAAAAATAGAGAACCTTTAGGCTCCATTTGTAACAATGTGTTGCCTATAAAGATTGTAGTTGGATGTGGTGACTCTGTGGCTGGCATTGATAACAATAAGCCAATGGAATTAAAGATGGTTAGGGATCTCACTAAATATTTTGCCGGTCAGTTGAGATGGATGTTGAAAAGAAGACGCAGTAAGATACCTGTTCACAAGGTACATTATGGTCTTAATAGTAGTGATTTGGGAATCCAGGCTTTCGATAGATTCTTGTCTAATTCAGCCTTGCAAGTTGATACGGACAACTGTAAATATGCCAGTGATGCTCTCCACACTTCATCAGTAGCGTCTTCTTTTCCGAACTTGGTTATGTCTAGGTGATCTTTTTTCCTTTTTCAGTTCCCGAACTCTTTTTGGCCAAAATGAAGAAGCCATTTTACTTGTACATGCTACACTGATGCATTAGTTTGATGCAGTTATCAGCTCTAGATATAGGTTTCTTGACTATGTTTGTCAATGCTGGGAGTTACTTGCTAGAATCCATCAGCGACTTTGTAAATTAGATGTCTAATTGCCTTGTGTTGTGTATTGTCTTGCAAGTTGCAACCCTCACTCAGTTTTGGTGTAGCAGAAGTTTCTAGGAGATGCTTAGTTTTGTTTATCTCGTTCCAATCCTCTATTGGAATTCCCATTTGTAGTCTGTAATCTGTATATTATCTTTTCTAATATATTTCTGATTTTCATGGCCTGCATATGAAGCATCATATGCAGCGTTTTAACAATTATCTGCGTAATGTTAAACATTCTGAAATGTTAAACATTCTGAAGTTTATTGATACCTTATGGGTTTTTTGCTATTTGATATTTCAGCACCTGTGGAAATAGTTCATAAATATTGTTGATGTAGAATGTTTAAAAAAAATTATCCTTTTATTGTAGTTATTCATAACCGTGTTGAATGTACTAAATGGCGTTCTAGCATTATTCAAATATATATAATTCGTATGTCTACATTTTTGCTCATTGCAGCGTGCAAGGTTTTGCCTGTTCTGTTGGCACTGGGATTTGTTTCGAGGTTTTGCCTGGTTTGTGGGCATTCGGATTTACACGAAATTTCTTGACCGTAAATAAGAAATAATTGATTTGTAATTCCAGCTTATAGAGGCTCAAAGCTTTATAGACGATCGTATGTATCAAATCAGCTTGAGCCAATGGGCAATTCTCTGGGGCCATTAACTCTCCGATACCAAGGTGTGAAAGGTAACACGGGGATTAATTCACTTACAGATATCGTGCATTCTCACTGATGAAGCGGTGCACCTTTCCTCGAATCAGGGGTTGAGTCTGAAGTGACTGAACTGGATTATCATCACAAAGAATTTTGGATGTACGAACTTTAAACAAGCTTTGTGGAAATTGTTAAATCCATGTGTAAATTTGGCTGTGTACTGTACTTGGGCCGAGCCCTGAAAATAGTCTTTATTGGATAACTGCAACTAATTAATATCAATAATAGATAGATTTTGTCTTTTAAGCAACCATATTTTCAGTAACTGGAACTAAAATGTCTTTGTTAATTGTAATAATCTCGCTTTAATTATTTATTTTCAACAATGTTCTCTCTAAAATCCCCATTTTCTCTAACAAGGAAGCGTATGTATCTCACCTCAGATAAAAGATGGCAGGATCCTATCATCGTGTTAAGTAGACTGATAAAATGTCACTTTCGATGCCCACTACCTGATCACTTTTACCTGACGAAAATGTGCTTTTAGCCTGTAGCTCTGCTTTTATTATTCCTTAAATGCTGCTGGAAATGAACTCCTGCTGCTAGAAACATGCCACCCAAGTCGAAGGGTGGCCATCTTCCGCGCACCACCCTTGCCACTGTGGAATCCTTAACCATGCCTCTTGTGCGCGTTCCTTCTATTTCTCTTTTTCCCTAGTAAGGATTAGATAGCACTACACAGTATTTAAGAAAAAAAAGAAATTAAAATCTTGCTCTTAATACTGTCTAGATCTATCTAAATCCATGTACCTTAAAAGCAACGGATTTTGTTGCCTTATGCATGAAATCCTTGAAACTACATTTCCTGTGGCTCTTTTTTTTTTTTTGATTAAAATCCTTGATCTACTCCTCTTGTGGCATGTTTTTTTGTCCAAAGCAGGAGCAGGAACTTGTTTTCTTAGCAGATTTTCGGTGTTCAGTGTGCCAGCAGAGAGTTACTGAGATTGTGTCAAAAATGAATGGTAAGCTTTCTTCTGCGCTTGGATTATACTCCATTTGATTTTTTAGGTCACAGGGATAGCCCTGCTCGGCGATTCAGTACCACCTGTCCACCTTGAGCGGAAACTTCGCACAAATGGATTCGGAACACATACTGACTGGTTGTAAGCTTAGGTAGTTAGAGAAAGGGACCTTTCAAATTCATTTTCTTCTTTTTTTTTTCCATTAAAGACGTGACACTTGCACAATTTTTTACAAATAGATGGCGGTGAAGCTTGATCTCAAGACATTTGTTGATTTGATATCATATTGAAACACTCCATCGCACATGAAAATGATTACTAACGTGCTTCAATTTGTAGAAGAGATCCAATCCGTGGTGGTTAGTGTATTGGAGAAGAAGTTGACACTGATATGTACATATCCAGCTACTGCTGATAAATTTGCTGTACAAAATGCTACTGCTTCGACGTACTCGGGTTCATCAAGCAAAGCCTCCCTCATTGCTCGGCGCCTTTTTCGCTCTTTCTACAGTAGAAAGAGAGTACTAACTTAAAGATCCATGGAATTTGTTACGTTTTAGGACCTTAAGTTTCCAGAAAAGAATGTGGATTGTAATCTTGTTTCTTTTGTTTCGTTGTCCCGTAAATTACTTAATCTTGTGTATGCAAAGGAAAAAATTGTACTTTTCTTTTTGCTTGTTTTCCCAAGTGAGTAACCTTGTTCTTTAATCCTTTTATGGTGGTTTCAGCGTTGCAGAGAATCGGGTTCCTTAATCAAACTAAAAACTTTCCATATGCTGTTCTTCCATAGATGTACACTGAGACAAAATTGACTTTAGTTCGATATTGGTAAGCTGATAGGATTAAACCCTAACTTTATCTAATAGATTCTTTTGTTTTTGTTTTATTTTGATAAAAAATTTGTGGTATTACAAGTTATTGCATATTTTATTCTATTTTTTATTATTATATCCAAAGACAATAAATTAAATATTGTTTGCATTTTTTCTATCAGTGAATTTGTTGAAATGCATTTGGATTTTTATAATTTTATTCACGAAGTTACTTTTTATTTTTCTTAAAATTTCGTTAGAGGTTATTTTTTCGAAGTTACTTAATACAGTATTTCAATTTTAAGCCGTGTCCAACATTTTGATAAATATACGTGTTTCCTAAGAATACACCAAGCAACTAAGAGTTTCTTTTTTGAAAAGAAACATTAAAAAACACAAAATATATAAAGATGATTAGAGTGCATTTAGTTTACTATTTTCAAACTAGTTTTAGTTTTTAATTTTGCAAAACACTCAAAACTTGTTTGGTCTGATATTTTTGAAAATATATTTTAAAAAACAAGGTAAACTTATAACATAAAACTCAAAATACATTTTTGACGTTTTGAATATTTTGAATAAAAATTCTAAAAACACTTAAAATATAGGAAATAAGCGTTTAAAGAAAATTTTATTTATTTAAATAAAATTTAAAAAACTTAACATTCTAAAAAAATTCGAAAATTCTTGAAAAATAAAGAAAATTGAAAAAAAATAAATTCTAAAAAAATCTTGAAAAGTAAAAATAAAATAATTCAAGCTCTTAGTGATTATTTACATAAAAATTCTAAAAAATATATTTAAATAAACATAGATATAATTTTCAGTCCATATCATTAAGTTTAATTTTAATTTTCTATGTTTTGCCAACTTAATTTATCATTTCATTACATACATTACTTAATAATATAGTAACTAAATATTATTCTATTTTTACTCAATAATCAAATTTTATGGAATAAAACGTCATAAACACATTTTCAAAAATTTAAATCAAATGTGTTTTCTAGTTTTCAGTTTTAAGAAATTGTTTTTAAAATTGACAAACCAACCGCATTTTTAAAAATATTAAAATATACACTCAAAATTTAAAATTCAAAACTTAAAATTAAAATATAAACCAAACAGATCCTTAGCTTTTTCCTCGAAAGATCTCCACGTGCGGGCATGGCAGTATATATTGTTCCTAGCCTTCTAGACTTCTTGTCATGGACCATTTTGGATTAATTGGTGTAATTAGATTTCTTGGACAACTTGTATTCATTCAACAAGTTTCCGGGAAACTTCTCATCATAAATTTCAACAACTTGACAAGTTGTAAGCACAAAATATGTATTTTTGTGCACCGAGTTGAATGGGACAACATAATTATTTTGTTTAAATTGTATCTGCTTTGATATCGTCCAATTTTGATCGATAACAATCTTAGCATTTACTTCTTAACAGTGTTAATATTTGTTAAATTAGATTTAGTATTTGATTAGAAAATTTAAAACGTTGGGTCGAGTCAACGTTTATTTTTAACTTGCAATCACATGTTTTTTTTAACAAATTTTCATCAACTTTCAACCATAAATTTATCAATTTTTATCAAAATCAGCTAAAACTTTTAACAAAATCTTTATCAAGCACCCCTTAATTTTATTTTATATTGATTAAACAAATATTTTCATATGAAATTGACATTTCCCTATTTTCAATAGGAGAGAATTGAAATATTGGGGGTGTTCCAAATGCCATAATCAAAGACAAAACAAAACAAGGTTTACCAATAATTAAGAGAGAGATCGGCGGATTAATTTATTAAATTCGAATTCGATTCGCCTAAAAGAACAAAACCATCCCTCTAAGATGTACCTTTACATTGAAAATGGCACATCACCAATCAATTTCTTTATAAATTATTTTTCTGAATTGATGGGATGTTTGTAGAATATGAACCATTCACGTTTAAACCCATTTTAGGCCACTAAAAAATTTAATTTAATACTAGTATTAAGACGTAGTTGACAAAAGTTTCAATTGAACTAAATGAACGTTTTATCAAACTCATATATATAAACGAAAATGAACTAAATAATTTAAAAGTTTCATAAATTTTGAAAGTTTTGAGAGAGAAAAAAACGAACACACGCGTAGTCTCACTCCCGCGTCATCAAAGAAAGGTGCAAAGAAGCAAATTTTGTTTCTACTTTTGTAGCCAAATTCTTAAATCCAATCCATCTATTTTTTGTTCACAAACATCTCTTTTTTTGTTCTCACTCTTCTCTAAACAGATGGGAAGTATGGGCATTAGAAAGAAACTGAGTGCTTTTCTTCGAAAAGGCTTCAGAACCACCAAATTCAGATCAAACATCAAGCTGGCCATTGCCCGGCTTTCGGTTCTCAAGAACCAGCGCCGAGCACGCTGTTCTATTGCACGGTGTGACGTGGTTGAGATGCTTAAACTTGGAAACCATGACAGGGCTCTTCTTAGGGTAATTTCTAGGAGTAATCACTTATTCTCAATCGTACTTAAAACTCATCTGAACTCGGGTTTTATTCCTTTAGTGTGTTTGAAATGGTTTGTTAATAGGTAGAGCAAGTGATCAAGGAACAGAATATGTTGGATGTGTTTGCTATTATTGAAGGCTATTGTCATCTGCTGAAAGAGAGGGCCAACCTCATAGAACAAGAAAAGTTGGTTTCTATTAAGATTTTCTAATGGTTTTTTAAGAACTATTCAAACGTTTTTATATGTTTAAGAATATTGTTCTTTCTTTCTGGTAGAGTATGTCCTGATGAGTTGAAAGAAGCAGTATCAAGCTTAGTTTATGCGGCCATAAGGTGCGGGGAACTCCCAGAACTTCAAGAGATACGAGCAATTTTAACGTCGCAATTTGGGAAAGAATTTGCAGCTAGCGCTACTGAATTGCGCAACGGATGCATAGTAAATCCTCAGGCAGGCAAATATATTATTTCTATACTAATACAGTCAAAGCTAAGATCATTTAATTACTTTTCTTTATAGATCGTACAAAAATTGTCAACTAGAGTGCCAAGCTTGGAGAACAAAATGAAGGTGCTTGAGGAGATTGGTGCAGAGTACAACATTGATCTACAGATTGAAAAGGCTGCTTCAGTCCTTGCAGCGGTATGGATATTATTTTGGCGACATTTCAGTTCGTTTTGTTCATTTATTTGTATTGGGACGAATGTGCTCAATACACACCGAAATTAAAATAAATAAATAAATATCCAACATGGAGATGGTGCTGATTAGATTGATCCAGCGTCGTAAAAGCATAAGCGTAGAGTATGAGTAGGTTCCACAAAAACCAACATTGTGAACATTTATTGATAACTTGGCTTGTGCTAATTTCAGGAAAATCTAGAATCAGGCAGAGAGAATCAGCAAAAGCCAAACCCATTGACCACATTAGGAGTCTCTAATCCAGATGAAAATATGCCAACACCGCCTGAAGTTATAGAAAGGGTTGAAGTTTTATCTGATTCAGTGTACACTGATGTAGGTGATGCAGCCCAAGAAGCTTTCAAGTATGCATCTTATGCAGCAGCGGCCGCAAGGGCTGCTGTGGAACTATCTCAGTCTGAATCAACTGACCTGACTGTACTAGCAGTCCCATTGTCCAGCAAGAACTGAGCCTATGAACTCTAATCTTCTTACTAGGGAGAAGGAAGTGGTTGTCGGATTTGTGGGTGCAAAAGTAGAAATGAGATTCAAGAAAATTCACCCAATTCAAAAATACAGTTCCAATTCTAGTATTGAGAGAAAAGCTAGAACAGTAACTAAGAATGGGGCAGAATTTAAGATATCGATATCTGGTTCAAGTTCATTAAATAGACGACAATGTCAGTGAAACTAATATATCCTTCGATGAAGAGAGTCGACTGGGAAGAGAGAGAGTTTTTTATGACAGTGATGATGTAACTGCATGTATAAGCAGAACATCAAGGTCAGAGCCTTATTTCATGAATACCGGTATAAAGGATGATATCTCGGAAGGGGGTAGCACAAAACCTTATTGTTCATCTTACGAGAGTTTTCCTAGATCTCAAACTGGATTGAAAATGGCGTCCGGGCCTGAACATTCTCAGAAGCACTTTGCTGAAGAAATCAGGACTCAAGGCAGATCATTAGAACGTCAACAAGAGACCAATCTCTGTAAGGACTAGATGGGCATATGGCCTGTAACAACCATACAAACTATAGTAGATGCTATATAATAGGGCTGCAACTACTTTTGTGAGTTTGGTGAAAATAGCAAGTATTTTTTTCTCATCATGATATTTCTAGAAAATTATGTAATGATTTTCTTGGGTGGCACTTCATTCTTTTTTTTTTTTTTTTTATAATGTAAATAGATACATTTTACATTAAGAATATAAAAT
>CAIGRB010091835.1:0-21643 GCA_903798255.1 Fraxinus quadrangulata | reverse complement strand
AAAATTTTTTTTTTTTTTTTTTTTTTGAAGAACGTATGGTAAAAAATGAGTTTGAAAAAAAAAAATTTAAGGTGTGTAATTAAAAAGTTAGAAAAAAATTTAAGAATATTTTTTAAAATGTGTGGTTGAAAATAGATGTGAAGGAAATATAATTTTTAAATAATCTATTTCAAGAGCTAAATGAAACTCAAAAAACAATGGTAAGAAAGAATATATTATATTCTTAACCTGTGTGCTGATAATATGACAAGAATTTTGATTTCCCATTGAAAATGTGAACTTGAGAAACTTAGGTTTAAAAATAATTATTATGCGACAAATTGAAGTGTCATTTTCAACGGGTTATAGTCCAAAAATTCGGTGATGTAGAACATTTCCCAAGTAATTCGATTTATTTAGTTAAAGGTTCACAAAGACTGGATTAATTAATTGAAGGCTCTCTAATCAATTAAAATTAATTTAGTGCTTGATTTGGATTGGTTTGAAATAAACGAGGAAGACCCGTTCCAAACGGCCTATTAATTATTTGATTTAATTACACGATATTTCACGGCGTTACACTTTTAAAAAGTCAAAATGATACTTTAGTTTAGAAATATGTAACCAATAGCTTCGACAACAAATTATGAAATTTAAATGCCAAGCACTAGCCTTTCCTAGAAATGTTTCCATACTAGTGAATTATTTATCTACGTGTTACTTCTTAGTAAGATATTCAATTTAATATAATGATATTATTGATGAACACGAGATGGACATTAAGTATGTATGAACGAACAATCGTCAATTTGGCCCTGAGCCATAGAAGCAAGTGGATAAAAGAGAACGCCCTTACTACCTCGACTCTTGCATCCACTGCAATTCTAGGCGGCCCATTGAGATAGAGACTGGGAGGCCACCATCAAGTAAGCGAATGTCTATGCGACTAGAAGATTCGTAAGACCTATTTAATTCATATTAGGTAGAAATTAAAATTTAGATTTTAATGTAAGTCAAAATTAATAATTAATTTTAATCACATATTTTATAGGATCCATTACTTTACAACCACAAATTTCATCAACTTTTATCAAAATCTACTAAAAATCTGATTATAATCCTTAAATCTTTACCACAATTTTCGCAAGATATCACAGCAACCCTAGGACACATGTTCGATGTATGCTTAACAACTACCTTATTGAAACATTATCATATGTTGAAATCGATATAAATGAAGGTGGGTCATATTAAAGGTAAGTAACGATTCTATTGATATTTCTACTTTAACTCATTTGATATTTACTTTTTGCTCTTCTTAAGAATTGTTTACCCGTTCTTACAGAGGAGTGGGGCCTGACCGAGGCGTCCACCCTTTTTCCTTTCGCAAGACATCATAGATCGATCAAGTGCAGTTATTAGAGCAAACGAAATCGACCGACAATGTTTATATAAAATGAGTCGGTGATATGAATAATTAATTATAAAAGTAGTAAAATTTATAATATCCAAAGGCATAGTCCAAGTTGAACAGGTCCATTTTGAGATTTTTTTTATCATGGTAGTACATAATTTAACGTTGGTCATATTCAACAAAATTGTCCATTTGTGCATTGCACGTTTTCTTGTCTTGCATCCCATATGGCCATGCTCCCCCTATTTCATGCATTTTGTTTTTCAGTTTTCATTTCTTTACTTTCCATGGGGCTGTCAATTACATAAAAGTATCAAGATATTTAGTTCAATTATACACAGGACAAATTTTCGCATCAAGATAATTAGTTGAAATTTATTTACACAAATTTTCGTACTAGGATGTTTGATAAGTTTAATCAGACAGAATACACTCTTATTTCGTCCAATCTTATTAAATTTAAAAAGACAATTTTAATTCACTTTCTTGAAAAGTAATTCTTCAGGCCGAACATATGCCCTCATTATTCGGATTTTGGAGTTTAAATATCTAGATATTCATCAATGTCTAATCTTTCTTAATAATATTAAAAGCATGGATCTGAAAAGCAAATTCAAAATATAAAGTGAAGATAATTACCAGCAGTACATATCAATGCGAATCAAACTCAAAAAGGATAAAGTCACTGATTCAAATAATTTTTCTACGGTTTTCTGTCCTCATCAAAGCTCAAACATTTCTTCATTAATCAAGAATTTCGAGACTTAATTATTATTAATGGCTAATCAATTATTTCTTTCTCTTTTCTTCCGGTTACTTCAAACCTTTACACAGATGTAGATTAAAGATTTTAATGTGATAATCCCTTCTTCACTAGAAAAAGGAAAGGGATGAGCAATGGCAGTTGGTATGGTCCCAAAGTTACCCAAAATTTGTAGGCAAGGCTGATCACAAAAAAAATGATATGATGGACAGACCAGAATGGCCTAAGTCAATTGTATGCTGGCAAGATGTAGTAATTATTTGTACCACCCATTTAGGATTCAAGAGGACCCCTTTTACAAAGTAAGCATGCAAAAAGAAAAGCGACATACCCTAATTATGATAATTATGCATCTCTCTTTCACCCTCCTCCTCTCCTCCACACATACACAAACAAAGAGAGAGAGAGAGAGAGAGAGAGAGAGAGAGAGAGAGATTAAAGATAGAAAAACATAGAAAAGGTAAGATAGACGATTGATTAAATCTTAACATAGACACTGATGGAATCAAAACGACCCTCTAGAGACTCCATCATTTGCAATCCATGGAGAAGAGTATCAAGTTGGCCGCTGCGAATAGTATGATGCATTATCTCTCTATAACCCTCGGTGCTAAAATGCGCCAAAAGAAAAGGAAGGAAAATTCATTTATTCTTTTATATTAATTTAAATTTTTAAATGAAGTCGTTAAATATTAATAAATTCGAGAGAGAGAGAGAGAGAGAGAGATAGATGACTTGACTGGATTTTAAAGCTTAAATTGCGGGAAAAGGAGCGTAGTCACACAGGTGGGGTATCAACTACCAACATGCAATATAAGATATCAAGTAAATGGGTCCCATTTGTAAGATTACACATCAAAGGAAATGCACATGGATATATCTGTATACAGACTGCAGACCACATCCAAAACTATGGAAATACTGTAAAATAATGGCTAAACAACAAATTCTACTCAAAATACAAACACCCTTGCATTGCTAACAGTTATGTCAAACTATTATGGTTAATTCATTGCAGAAAAGGCCTAATTACGAGTCAACTAGGAACAGCCTAACTTGGAATTTATTGGTAAATTGAGACAAGAGGCACAGAACCAGGATTGGCGTATCACGGAGAAAGCATCCTTGTGATGGGAGCTGCTGCCTTGTACTGCTTTTCTTAAAATTACGAACGACTTTGCTTGTGCTGGTCAATTTTGATCGCTAAATAGTTGAAAATCTCCAAGCAAGATAACAATATGCAATCAATACATACGAGCAAAGCCCTTGTGTTGGTAAACTTTCATGAAAACTAGATCACTTAAGCCATGTACATACAATAATCTAGTCATGGTTCTATTAATTAATCAGCACAACTTCTAATTCTCGACATATATTCTCATATGTAGCTATGTTATTTGTGGGCTGTGATGCCAGTGTCTAGCCCACTAGGCGATGATGATATGGCCTCTGGTCCATTTTGTGATAACCATTATTTCAGCCTGAAGTAAGCCCATTTCTGCTAGGCCAAAAATCTGGTCCAATTAGGATTAAAATGGTAGTTTCTCTGAGCCATTGGATTGAAGCTGTTAATCTCGAGGCCTTGATATTGGTTGGGTATTATAATGGTTTCTAGATACATTCTATTCTTTCATTTTTTTCTCTCGTTCTTCTAGAGACTTATGGGCTACCTTTTTCCTGTTCATTCTCTTCTATGTGAAGCTCTATTGAATCTATTTCTTGAGTGATTTTTGTTTATGAAATCTGATATTAGTGAGGTCTCTAGTTGATTATGCTTGATCCGTTTTGGCTCATTGAAGTAACTTCGTTTTTTCTTTCTTTTTTGTGGCTGTGAGGGGTCCTTTGTGGATTTGAGTCTTACAGTGTTGATGGAGTTCGTTTTTTACGGTTCTGAGCCTATATCTATGATACTTTGATGTACAATGGTATTAGGATGATTATGAATGTAATAGGGTTTCGAGATTCTTCGATATGTATATTCTGGTTTGATCTTTGTATAACAGTGGTATCCGATCTATTTTTTTGCTATTATTGGGCTTTCGATTGAGTTTTGGAGGCTGAGAAATTAATTTTCAGTCTCCATCCTTTGGTCGATTTAAATTCTTGAAACCCTAGTTTTTGTGGTTTACGGGTTCTTGGGACTTACGTGTCCTTACTTGGTTTTGGGGTTGTGAAAGAAGTTTGTGGTTGGTGTTCTTTGGTTCTGGTGTGATCGTGCTAACATATGTGTTGGGGTTTCCTCAACTCTTGATCTCTTTTGTGGATTCTTTGGTGGAGCACCACCTTCCTACTATGACTTTTGTGTTCCTTGCCGTACTGAAACGTTGAGTTGGTAGCTAATCACTAGTTGCCATTTAGTTTGCTCATTCTAACCCTATATTGTACTTTTCTTGTGACTGATTTTCAATTCCCATTATCATTGTTGGATGATCAAGTTGAGCCATAACCTAAGAACATGATTCTCATGGAATCCTGGTGAACTTGATCATTCTTGGTACATCTATAGTTCTGTTTATTTTTTTTTTATTTTGCCCTACTATATACATTGTTTATACCTGTTTTAGTTGATTATTTCATATTCTTGTTTCTGTCTTTTTTGTGTTGTTACTTAAAATTCTTTTGTACATTCTGGATAGCTGTGATAATCTTTGATGCCTATTCACTGTGACATATTCTCCTTTTATCTGTTTGTGTAGTTCAAATTACTTGTTCTTAAGTATATGAAGTTGTCATAGTTTTACTATTTTCTTGAAATATTTTGTGTTATTTCTGATAAATAAAATTATGACACATGCTTTTGAATTTGGTATTTTTGATGGAAAATGGGATTTTCTCATTTGACAACAAAAGATGAAAGGTGTTTTAGTTCAATAAAAGATTGCTAAAGCAATAACACAAACTTTTCCTGAAATTATGACAACTGATCAAATTCTTAAAGCTGATAAACTTGCATATGTATCTATTATTTTGCATTTATCTGATCAAGTGTTAAGGAAAGTAAGTAAATAAGAGAATGTTAAAGCCTTAAAGGATGAGTTAGAGAAATTGTACTTAGCTAAGTCCTTACCCAATAAGTTTTAGAGAAATTGTACTTAGCTAAGTCCTTACCCAATAAGTTGTTCTTGTTAGAGAGGTTTTTTTAGTTTTAAGTTAGATACCTCTAAGGACATAGAAAACAATCTTGATGTTTTTAATAAATTGATTCAAGATATCACCAATGCTGGTGATAAAGTCTCTGATGATTATACGGCTGTAATGTTGTTAAATGCCATTCATGATACCTATAAAGATGTTAAGGCTGCCATAAAATATGGCAGAGATACCTTGACCTCTGACATTGTTATAAACTCATTAAGGAGTAGAGAGCTTGAACTTAGGTCTGAGAGAGGGAATGGAGAGCCTGAGACTCTATTTGTGAGAGGGAGGACCCAAAGTAAGTTTAATGGGAACCAAGAAGGCTTTAACAATCAGGGAAACAATATTAAGAAGAAGTTTAAGGGTAGAAGCAGGTCTAAGTCTAAGACAAGAAATAAAAAATGCTATGGATGTGGGAAGACTGGCCACTTTATAAAAGACTGTTTTAAAAGGAAGAATGAAATGGAAGGTAAAGGGATTAATGAAGGAAATCTGGTGGAACCTAGTGATCCTAACTCTGTTGGTGTCTATGTTGTGACTGAACCTTCACTTGACTATGATTCTGCCAATATTGTTGATAGTGAGAATCAGATCCATAAATGGATCCTAGATTCTGGTTGCATTTTCTACATATCCCCTAAAAGAAGTTGGTTTAATTCTTTTAAGGATGTAGATGGTGGAGAAGTTGTAATGGGCAACAATATTGCTTGTAGAGTTGAAGGCATATGTGAGATTACATTGAAACTTGAAAATGGTTATATCTTTACCTTGGAAAGGGTAAGATATGTTCCTGAATTGACCAGGAACCTGATTTCAATAGGATGTTTGGATGATTTAGGTTTGCTAGGAAAGGTGGGTGATGAGAGGATCTCTTGTGATGTTTAAAAGCATTAAGAGAAATGAGATTTATGTTGCTAAGGCCAGTGCTGTTATTAATGAGGTTGCTAAGTCTTCTAGTGCTGAACTTGATGCCACTTTAAAGTGGCACAAGAGACTAGCACTTGTAAGTGAGAAGGGCCTTCACATCCTTTATAAGAATGGGGCTTTTGGGAAGGATTTTATTTATAGGATTCCTTCATGTAAAAACTATACCCTAGGAAAACAGCATAGGCTGCATTTTAACACTAGGAAACATAAATCTACATCTATTCTCGAATATATACACTCTGATTTGTGGGGACCTTCATTCACCATCACTCAATGAGGAAACAGATATTTCATTTCCTTGGTTGATGATTTTTCTAGGAAGGTTTGAGTTTATTTGTTGAAACGCAAATCTCAGACTTTTGGGAAGGTTACAGCCTGGAAACTGTTAACAGAAAACCAGACTGGGAAGAAAATTAAAACTCTTAGGGCTAACAATGACCTTGAGTTTTGTAATGTTGAGTTTGACCTTTTCTGTTCTGAAAATGGTATTAGGAGATATAATACAACTCCTTATACCCCTCAGTAGAATGTGGTGGCTGAGAGGATGAATATGACTTTATTAGAGAAGGTTAGGTGCATGCTTGTTGGGTCAAGTGTGCCCAAAACTTTATGAGGGGAAGCCTTGATGACAACCACTTATATTATTAATAGAACCCCTTCTAGTACTCTAGGTGATAAGACACCTGAAGAGCAATGGATTGGGTGTGCTCCTGATTACTCAAATTTGAGAGTTTTTGGATGTGCAGCCTATTCTCACCAAAATTTAGGAAAATTAGAACCTAGGGCTCAGAAATGTGTTTTCTTAGGTTATCCTGATGGGGTGAAGGGTTATAGGCTGCGGAGTAGAGAATATAGTGGTTTTAAGATCATTATTAGCAAGTATGACACTTTTGATGAGCAAAACATGCCATGTTTGAGAGGAAAAGAGTCTGATAAGTCTGTTGAAGAGTTAGGAGGTGATAGAACCAAGCTGCATGTAGAGCTTGGCTTGCCTTCTCAACCTGCTGATGCTAAACAGGTTGAGACAGAGGCTAAAAATGAAAATTTAAGTGATGACAGAGAAGAAAATGAGGTTCAGGATGATGTAGAAGAGCAAGATAGTGAAGACAGTGACTATCAATTGACTAGGGATAGAATTAGGAGAGATATTAGAGAATTTATAAGGTATAGCGACTACCTGGCTTTAGCTTTACTCTTCTTTCAAGACTTAGCCTTTAGAGAGCCAAAATCTTATGATGAGGCTATCTCCAGTCAGTAATCTAAAGAATGGTAGATTCCTATGAATGATGAAATGGACTCTTTGATTAAGAATGGTACATGGATTCTAGTTCCTAGACTTGCAGTTAAATCTCTTGTTGATTGCAAGTGGATTTTTAGTATTAAGGAAGAGGTGCATATAAGATTTAAGATTGGTAGCTAAGGATTTTACCCAAAAGGAAGGTTTAGACTATAATGAGATTTTTTCTCCTGTCATTAAATATACTACCATTAGAGTTATGTTGGCTCTTTTTGCTTATTATAATCTTGAACTTGAACAAATGGATGTAAAAACTTCATTTTTGCATGGTGATCTTGATGAAGTGATTTATATAAAACAACCACATGGCTATAATGATAAATCAAAATCTGATCATGTATGTTTGTTAAAAAGGTCTTTATATTATTTGAAGCAATCACCAAGACAATGGTACATAAGGTTTGATACTTGTTTCTTCCATTGGTTTTTTTAGAAGTGAATTTGACCATTGCTTGTATTTTAAAAGAGATCATGAAAATGCTATTGTTGCCTTTATACTCTTATTTGTGGATGATATGCTTCTAATTGGACATAACATGTATATCATTAATGAAATTAAAAGATCCTTGAGTGCTGAATTTGAAATGAAAGACTTTAGACATGCTAAGAAGATATTAGGCATGGGAATAACTAGGAAAAGGCATGATAGAATTCTGATTTTAAAACAAACTGCATGCATTGATAAATTGGTTACTAGAGTTTCCATGCATAATTCAAAATCTGTGTCTGTACCTCTAGCTAGCCATTTTAAATTGAGCAAAGACCAATGTCCTATTAATGAATCTGATGTTAAACAAATGGAAAAGTTTCCTTATGCTAATGTTGTAGGATCTGTGATGTATACCATGGTTTGTACTAGGCCTGATGTAGATCATGTTATCAGTAATCTTAGCAGATTCATGGCTAATCCTGGTTTAGAACATTGGACTTCATTAAAATGTTATTAAGGTATTTTGAAAGGTTCTTCACATTTCCGATTGTGTTTTAGTGCCTGCAATGATGGTGTTGTGCTTAAAGGTTTTGTTGATTTTGACTTTGCTGGTAATGTTGATAATAGAAAATCTACTACAGCTTATGTTTTTACTTTGTGTGGAACATGTATTAGTTGGAAATTACAATTGCAACATGTTGTAGCCTTGTCAACAACTAGGGCCGAATATGTAGCTGCAACAGAGGCCATAAAGGAAGTTTTGTGGCTTAAGGGCTTACTGTCTGAAATTAATGAATTGTTTAATCCTGTTGCATTATATTCTGACAGTCTAAGTGCAATACATTTATGCAAAAATCCAGTTTTTCATGAAAGAACAAAACATATTGATGTTAAGTTACATTTCATAAGAGATATTATTGCTAAAGATATCTTATTACTTGAGAAAATTGCTACCCAATTTAATCCAGTTGATATGGATACTAAGGTACTGCCTTTAGTCAAGTTTAAATCTTGTTTGCAAATGTTGAAAATTGATACTGGGTGATTTGCTAAGTGCAGATACCAATTCTGAACTTGATGCACTAGTTGGTAATCACTAGAAGCCATTTCTCTAGTGTAGTATAAATTAGCTGCCTGATTTACCACTTGCATCAAGGTGGAGATTGTGGCTGTGATGCTGGTGTACAGCCCACTAGGCGGCGATGATATGGCCTCTGGCCCATTTTGTGATAAACATTATTTCAGCCTGAAGTAAGCCCATTTCTGCTAGGCCCAAAATCCGGTCCAGTTAGGATTAAAATGGTAGTGCTCTGAGCCATTGGATTGAAGTTGTTAATCCCGAGGCCTCGATATTTGTTGGGTATTCTAATGGTTTCTAGATACATTCTATTCTTTCATCTTTTCTCTCGTTCTTTTGGAGACTTCTGGGTTACCTTTTTTCTGTTCATTTTCTTCTCTATGAAGCTCTTGTGAATCTTTTTCTTTTCTTTTTCTTTTTTTTTTTTTTTAAATCTGATATTAGTGAGGTCTCTAGTTGATTGTGCTTGATCCGTTTTGGCTCGTTGAAGTAGCTTCGTTTTTTCTTCCTTTCTTGTTGCTATGAGGGGTCCTTTGTGTGTACAATTATATGAGCACTCTCCCTTTATAAGAAACGAGTTCTACCCAATACGATATTAAATAAAGATATGAAGATGAATACTTCCAATGGAAGAATAGGAACATGCTTTGAGGTGGCTTATGTTAAAATTATTTTGAATATAGGTAAGTCCACATTAAAAATAAGCTATACGTTTGTTATTTATCTTTAAGATAAGCCACCCCAAACATCCTTCAAGAGTATAGACATACGGATGTCATTTTTGCAAAAAATAGTAGATTGCATTGATCGATAAGATAATTTCCGAGTCGCGGATTTAAAATGCAAAAGACCAAGCGTTCAATGGAGTACAAAGTCAATTCTCTTCCATGTGTAGGTAAGATTATGCTACCCTGCCATAAGGGGGCACATAGGAGCAGGGGGCCGTCGGGTGTCCATAATGGACACCCCTATGTAAAGGATTATGTTTGTGTAGCATAATCCGTGTAGGTAAGAGTGGTCTCCATTTCAAATGGAAAAACTTGCTACACAGTTAGGATACCATAAACCATACACTAGTAGGATGTGGGGTAGGGGGACAAAAGGCACTGAACTGCATCAACACCCCATGCTGATGCGGCCTAAAGAAAACATCATCCTATTTACTGAAAACAAATAACCAAAATCCCGCTATATCCCAACCCCACCACCAAAAAATTGATGATGTAATAAAATAAAATTAACAAACTTTTAATCTTTCTCTGCAGTTTAAGGCCCTTTTTTTTATTATTATTTGGGTCTACTTAATGGTAGGTAAGTGAAGTATTTCATTGTATGAAACAATAGTGGAATAAAATATTCAAGAGGCTCAAGGAAAAAAATGCTTGAAGCAATTAAAAATAACTGGAATTTCATGACAAGATATGAATTTTAATGGTGACACTGCGCACTTTGCAATCAACCTAAGGAGCAGGACTATTAAAACACTGAAAAGCATAACCCAAACTCCATTTCTAGATTACAAATGAGGTTTACCGATCCTGAAGAACAGCAGACATGATTCGCCAAAGACCAAATAGTAAACCGAGAGAGCAACGAGCAACTTGAATAACTGCAACGCTGTCTCTTCAATAACCATAATCTATAAGCCATTAATTGCTGTTTCAACATGCAGTGAATTTCCATTTTCCATGATCTTGCCATTGCTCTGAGTCTTTGGCCTCTGAAAAGCATGCAACTATATATTAGAAAACACTACACCATAGGCTAATAACAGCCAAGTGAGTAAAATACAAAGAAAAAGGGTGAATATTAGTACCCTTTCAGCCGAATCTCCAGAATTTCCATTCAAAAGTTTGTGATTCTCTTCCTTCATCCGGCCATCTTTGGTGAATGGGAGTAATGGACCCAAATTAGAGCGATCAGGCAATTCTACATGACATAGAAACATTGTAAGAGATGGTGTGTCCAACAACAGCAAATATCGGCTATCCAAAGAATAAGCACACACTAACCTGGCAATGTTTTCTCGATAAAGAACACAACTAAGTTAACAGTATACCTGAAACATAGTCAAGTATTGGAAATATATTAGACAAGTACAAATTCCAAAATAAAATATTGCGGATAATTTAGCCCCCATTAAAATTATAATCCAATTTTTTCTCTCTTCTTATCAACCAAACATTCTCCAATAAAATAATTATCACATGTAAACCCAAGATTTTTCTTCTTTTTTAACCATACATTCTTAAAAAAATAATATTCCAAAAATTATAATCTCAAATAATGAGAGTCAAACAAGGGCTTACTGTATTTACCATGCCACAACAACATCAACTGTGTAGTGTTTGCGGGAGGCAACAATCAACAAGCTCTGAATCACAACAGTTAACCAAGCACACTGCTTGAGGAACCTGCCATACCACATCAAGAATTTATTGAAACTTCCAACAAACGTAATACCAGATAGAGTAGCGCTGATTTATAGTGAATTCCCCTTTTTCTTTACAAAAACAATAACTTCATGTAAATTACACAATTTTGGGAAGGATGAGTTTTTCCTCACAATATAAACCTCCAAAAATGGGAGTTCTTCTCACCACCTATGTTCCCGTGAATTACATTCAAACATAGTCCAACTTTAAACAGCTTGGACATTGATATATGTTATTAAGCACTCCAAATTTCAAACACGTCAACCTCAAGTAAATAGTATATTCTTAAAACATTGCGAATGTCCCCATCTTAAATTGTCTCAATATGACCAATTAATTCATTCCACATTAAAGAAACCAATTATCTTAATTATTGAAAATTGTTGCATGGTAAGAGAATTGGGTAGGTGAGTAACTTTTACCCTAATTCCTCCAAATCATCTACCTACACCCAAATGTAGTGCAAAAGTCCCATCCACAAAATAAAGCTTTAGTCAAACATAATTGTGGTAATTATTGCCAGAGTCCAGAATGTAGCTCCGGAGGAAAAAATGGTTGTGGAAAACCCAAAGTTTCAGAAATTTGGATTTCCTTGGAAAAGATTTTTCCAAAAAAAAAAAATTGTCTACCACGGGAAAAGTTTTAAGAACCTCCAATTTACTCTATATATTTAGTTAAAAAGTTAAAATAGATCAATTTATAGCACAGCGTCCCCAAAGAATTTCAACTTACTTAATACCTTTATGAGTAAAAATCCACTGAGAAATCTTTGATAATTTTTTAGTTTTCTATATAGAACACCAAAAACTTCAATAAAATTTTCTTGTTTTTTTACAGCCTTAACACAATCTGTATTTCGATTTGAATATAATTAGTTTGAGTTAGTTAGAAATCATAGGGGGAAAAAATGACTACTGTTGTTCTTCCCCTTCCACCCATAGACCCACACTTGGATATGTGGTTTGAGTTGTGGAGAGAGAGGAGAGTAGATAGGGTGAGGCACTGGGAAGTTGGTGTAAATATATCAATTTACTTGGCCATTATTTTGAATCATCCTAAAACCAAAATGATGCCATTAAATTGAAACAAAAGAAGCATTAGCTTTACATCCCAACCTTAACCCTGCCAATAGTCAAAAGTGTATAAAATACGATATCGTTCAACTAATTACCTCCGTGTGCCATATTTGTGATACGTCCGCACAAAGACTAGGGAGAAAATCATGTGAGATGAAAATATTAAATCTCCACATCCATAAAGCACACCACGAACTGCAAATTCATAAAAATACAGATGAGCAACAAAAATGTAAAATGAAAAATATAAATTAGAAAGCAAGAAGGGAAATAATAAATGCAACCCTGTCTTACATTTAATTAAGAAGAATTCTACAGCATGGTCAGGAAGAGGCAGCCTGGCAAGTTTTGAGCCCTATAGTGTAAACAAATTTCCCGATTTAAATTTTACAGCTTACGAGAAAAATTGAAGAGAGAAGTTGGAGCAAATAATTGCATCTTACGTCTGGGATAAATGCCAAACAAAATGCAAGATCAGAACAGATTCTGATTATTTTTACCTCACGACAATGATAGTTAGGACCAGGAAGTTGAGTAGAATAGAAAGTTATGATCCGAAGAAATTGACAAGCCTGCAGTGAAGTACAAAGAGGAAACCATTATGATGACAAGATTAAATCACTTCTATTGTTTCCAACAAAAGGGTTATCAATAATTGCGATGATTCCACAAACATTCATCTTGGAAGCAAAGGGAGTAAATGATTTTCTATTGTTTCACTTACAACTAAACACGCCAGGACCCTGCACCATATTAGGACGGTGTAAATTTTCTTGCTCTTGAAGATGAAGGGGTGGAAAGTCCACTGCACCAAAGCATCAACCAAAATCAATATATGAAGGAAAACTTGAAAGAACAACAATTGGAGTAAGTAAATGTTAAAACCAGTAAATGAGAAAACTTACCAAGACAAATGATAGAAAGACGAATGTAAATACAGTTTCACTGATGTAAGCTTTTTCTTGTCCAAGCTCCTATAATAGTTCCAGAAGTTTGAGATGAGTAAAGCCGGAAAGCGAGTAGGCATCTCATCAGTAGTAATATCCAATGAAAATATATAAATATATAATTCTCACCGGAAGTAGAAAGAAGCCAACATCCTGAAGTATTGGTCCTGGCCTATGAAAATAATGAATTCCTCGAGCAGCTAGTCCGTGTATGTACTGAAGAAAGAAGATAAAGATAAATTTCACATCTTATGCATTTTGAACCAACTATAACAGGGAAGAAAAGCAAAGAAAAATAAGCAAAATTAAGTTGCTGGAACAGTTGTAATCTGTTAAACTTAAATGGAATGGAGAATAAATATTTCCTTTATTATCTGTGGCCAGATAACACCAGATTAGGTCTATCACAAGAAAGCCCCATTACTTTGCTTAATGATGTTGCAATAAAAGCACAATTATGAATTATTCAAAGACTAATTTGTAAAGCACATCATGTTCACGTCACTCAAATCAGAAAGTAGTTAATTGAAGTCGAATTTAATGACAAGAACAATCTGGAAATAGCTACAGCTTACCCACTAAACAACGTAACAAGGGCTATTTGATTCACAGAAAACACATCAGAAGACAATCTTAAGGTCTTCCACCAAATTATCATCATCATAAAACTCATAAGAACGATATTTCGTCATATCGAAAAATAGGTGGAGATCAATATACGTATGTACACAAACCTGACCAATGAGACCGCCTAGAATATACTTCCAATTTTCTGCGAGAAGGTTGATTTCGGTAGTAATTTCCGCACAAAATCTCTTCCACAACTACTCATCAACAAAAACACAACAAAAAATCAATAAAACGCGCACAAAAGTAGTATTAATCAAACTAACAAATGAATTAAAATAAGCAAAATCGCTTAGAGAAAGTGCAGAGGAAAAACGAACCTTCGAAGCCTCGCGACCGATGTAAAGCGACATCTCTTCTATGTATATAACAGACAACAATAGTGCCATATTACAGTACAACAACCTTCATTCTCTGTAAAGAAGAACTCTCTTCTTATCAAATTTCACTCGTTAATTAATCAGGATTCAAACTAAATAATTCCGGTCAATTAACTATCCCAAGATCCGTCAGAGTAAAACCTAGTTGCCAAGTCGAGGATCTTCCAATAAAAAATAAAAATAAAAAAGAATCGATGGTCACGATAATTGTTTGAAAAATCGAAGTTATATTGTAAATCAATCTGAACAAGAAACTTTTAAAAGGAATCTCTCGAAACTGGGGCTGCTGCTTATTTTCTCTTTGTTGGTCTCTCTCTCTCTCTCTCTCGCTAAATATATACCAGTGTTGTTTGATTTGTCTCCTACGTACGATAACGCGCGAGTTGAACACGGAGAAACAGTTGAGACTGAGCCGGCTATTTCACGGAAATTGTAAATTCTCCTTTTCCCAAAAGGAATGAAAAATCAAATTAGGGAGCGAAAATGAGCTGGAATAATCTTTTAAATATTAATAACTTTTAATTTGATTTCTGTCCAAATTAATTTGGCTTAGTCAGCGCCATGACACTACTCTAATGAAATTCAAATACTATTAATCTTATTCTGAATCAAATTTCAAATAACTTTGATCCAACATCCGTTTTGAAATTTATAATAATTGTATTTATTTTATAAATTTCGCTTTTTCTTTTCAATTACACAGTCCATTTTTTTCTTGTCAAAATTTTAATTATTAATTTAAAAATTGTGTCAAATATTGATAATCATTATTTAGAGGAGAAAAAAAAAATCTCCGCGAGAAATAGTTGACTTCAACTAGTTCACCTACCTCACGCTACGTGGACTGCGTCCAATTTTATTTTCTTGTAATATCTCAAATTCGTTGATAAAGGAATTACCCTATTTTAAAACATATTTTGATTCCTTTGTTTGGGTGGATATGGCCCTGAAATAATTTGGGAAAATTAATTAATCCTCAATTTATTTTTCAGAATAGTAAGTTAGCCTCGTCCAAAGACAAAAAAATATCAAACCTTCGCCTAATAATCACGTGATTTGTGTTGTTTTGACCCAAATTTCTTTAAGTAGAAAATTATATTATGAAAAAGAAAATAGAATTCTTGTTTGAGAACAAAATGAAAAGAAAAGGATCAAAAAATAAATATTACGGTGTAAGAATAATATTTAAATAGGAAAAGGAAACTTGTCAAAAAAGTTCTTAGTGTTTCCGTTGACATTGTGCTTGACATTAAGATAATGTCCATCTAGAATTGTGTGAATTTAAAGAGACTAGGAAAAATACCAGTATGAACTTGTGTGTTTTGAACGATAATTGTTCTGACTTTGTGTATTGAAAAATTGTGAAAGAAAAATTGTGTAAGATTTTTGTTTTCGTTGAAAAATTATTTTTCAATATGTTGTTCTAAAAACATATGTTAATTCAAATTTCTAGATATCGACCCAAATTAGAAAAACAAAATCCAACATCGTAAAGCTAGCATAACAGGCTCCGGTTATTAAAAGGTTAGAAATCAAATTGTTAATTGAACAATAGGTTAGGGACCAATATTGCAATTTTGTCTGGAAATTAGTAGAGCACTTTGGCGGGATCGAAAGTCACGAGGGTGGTGGCTCGAAGATCGAGAAGTTATATTTTAAGGGGAGGTTGTAAAACGTTAGTTGCAGTCCTTTTTTGAAATTTGAAAATTTTGGAACCTTTGAATCTATCCACAGCAACAAACAATGCTAAGCACGAGATAATCTTCAACCAGATGGGTCCACGAGGAATTATCAACTTCGAGAACCGTTTTAACGTTAATTTACTTTGCCCCCATGTGCTTCTTTCAAATATATTCACTTTTAGCATGTCTGTCCCAGCATGGGTAACTCGTTTTTAAGCCACTGACTTGTAAAGAGGTTTTATTTTAAGGGTAAAAATCTCACGGATCTTACTACATGTAAATAAAAATTTACATAATATTACAATAGCATTCTATCATTTGCTAGTTTATAACAAAATCAACTATTTCATTCAATTTTTTTCTTCACGTCGTTTTATGTAATTCCTTATATAACATTTTCATCTACAAGTAGAATAATTCAAATCTCACGGACAGTAAAAAATGAATACAATAATAAATGTATAAAAATTTAAGTTGCTTGATAAAAATTGTCGTAAATCATAATTGATGATAATTATTTTGCATGCTAATAATTTTGTTGAAAGGAAAAAAAGAATAATGCTCCTTGGACAAGTTCAAGGACGGATAAGGTGGTGTGACAAATAATAATTGGGTGTTATGTTTTTATTTTTTCAAATTGTCCAATCGTTTATCGACACATTTTCCCATATTTTTGAACATATCTTCGAGCCTATTTGGATAAGGAAAAAATATGTAGACCCGTCAAGTGAACAAACAAATGCCTTTGCACCCAGTCATTACTAATTAATGATGATATCGAGGACACGTAAGCGCGGGATTAGGTTCAAATGGAAGTTGAATGACAATAGACGAAGGTTTTGAAAGTCAAACGAGGCAGGGCTGCGGTCAATTGCCGGGAGGCGTAAAACTATCAGTCAATTGACTATAATACATCATTGTAATTAGAGAAATTCTTCTGAAGCTTCCATTGAAAAGCTTCTAGATGCGTAGCAAAATACATGAAATTTGGCGAAAATTATAATTAATCTGCATTATATTTCGAAATATACTCTTGTTATGCAATTTAAAATTAAAATTATCTTTTTTATTCGATTATACAATATTGTCTTTCGCCACCCTTTCACTATCACAGCTTTACAATACCTCACGTTAGAGGCCGTGGAGACAAAAGGGAGTGGTAGGGAGAGGAGTCGGGTGGTAAGAAATATGAAAAGTAAAATTATCATTTAAATTAAGTTGATACTATACAATATTTAATTTAAGAGTGCACTGAGAAATTTATAGGAATGCATTTTACATCATTTGTGTTGACGTATGTTTGAGGAATTGTCACAGTCGAGAACAAGATTTTAACTTTTTTTTATTCATATCACAAAATTTAGAAAGACGTTATATAATCGTCAAATTTAATGTATTATTCTAATTATAATAGATTAAAAATGAAGATAGGGTGGACAAAAAAATCCCATTCAATAGAATACCAGTGGGCTGGGGCGGAAATTACCCTATTAACTAGGTAAACAAGGTGGGTGCAGGACGGGGATAGTTGCCCCAAAGCGGTTATAGGGTAGATATGGAAAACATAGTCTTCACTCTAGTACTCATCATGTTTAAAGTTAAATCTCATATTTAAGTTTTTTATCAAACAAAAATAAAATATTTATCATCATTTTTTATGAGAATATAAGTATTTTTAACAAATTGAAAAAAAAGGTAATAATATTTACTAATTTAAGAAGTAAAAAAATAAAATAAAAAATAAATAAACGCGACGATGAAGGAGGCATGGGACCTGCCCTATCTCGCGTCGCTTTAATAGGGTATGATGACAGAACAATGTGACAAAAATACCCAACGTGACGAAATGGGTATGATAGTCCCGTCCTATTGTCATCTTAATTCCTAAATGAAGATTTGTTGAGGAAGAGAATTGGTTCAAAAGTAAAAACTCCAGATATTCTACTAATTGTTATTGTTCATTCATATTTGATCTAGAAAGTCAAAACTCCAAATATGGGAATATCATTTCTAAGTGTTCCTCTCTAAGGGATAAAAGTGAAAATCATTAGTAAAAAGACATTCCTAAGCAGCACCTTAAAGCAAGGATTAGAACTTTATAATTTCAATTAGTTAACAATTCGATATATACGATATGAGATTTAACTTTTCCGGGTAATTTATAAATTCACTCATAATTAAATATTAATTTAAAAATATGTTCATGTTTATTATTAATTATTATTTACAAATCTACTGTTGTTTTTTCATATTATCATCTATAATAATAATATATTAAATATCACATCAAGTAATGATCATTTTTTGAATGATTATAGCCCCACTGCAATTTAATTATTTCCATAATATATTGTTTTTATTTTTCAATATGTATTTAATTTACAAACTAAAATTAATTAACATTCACATTCATCTAATTAATATTAATTAGAATTTCACATTCACGTCCATGCCCCTATTATTAATTCTCAATTAATTAACATTAACATTCATTTAATTAATATTAATTAAAATTTCAAATTCAATAATGCAGTTCATTATTCACATTCATACATGTTAATTAGCATTCATTTCACTTAATTGTAAATTAAATTATGTTCATTCAATATAAAATATTTAACATTCATTGTAGCGTATATATTCTTTGTTATTAGTAGATAAACAATCAAATATTACTTTTACAACACAAATAAAGCATTTCACTTTTACCAGTATTTATAAATTTGGCATAGCTGATATTTTGGAGCTAATGGCGCCAATTGGATTTGCATCGTGAATGATGCCATCTTTTTTGTATTTTTTTAATATATAATATAATATTGGAGTGATATTGGTATTAGTCAACGGTCTTTGGTCATTATTTTTAGGCTAGCCGACTCTTTTCAGTTTTGTCGGTCAATGTTGACGACAAATTGGAAGCTGAAATTATTGAAATGGTTTTACTTTTTGATGTCAACAAAGATTTTAATTTTTATAGCAATTGTAGATTTAAAAATAAAATTCAATTCTAAGTTTTACTTGAACGCCCCCACTACTTTCGAGCCACTTCATAATTTTGGTAGTAAAAAAAAGAATTGCCTTTTATGACATCAAGTCCAATTTTGCATTCCCAGTATATTTTAAACTCAAATCCTCAATATATATTTCCTACTTGGATACTACTAGAGACCGAATGAACTTATCATTATTTAATTTAAACAATACTCGAACCAATACTTGAAAAATGAAAATGGGGTAATTTTTTCTTCATCATAATGTATTTCCTCTTGTACAATTTACTTGGAAGTCTTAAGAGAATGGAATTACTTTCATATATTCATTTTAAGTCCATTTTAAAAAATGAATTTTATTGAGAAAAATCCAAAAAAGGGATTGCGTAAAAGAATTTGTAGGTGTCAAAGTTTGTTGGGCATCTTTCCTTGTCATACGTGGTGATGCACGATATAAATCATAAGACTCATGAAACATAACCCTGAAGTATGTTTCCAAATATTGAAAACAGATGTATCATCAGATGTTCTCATCATTCGTCCAATACATTAGTGAATAAAGAATTAAGAATATTGGATGTTAAACTGTAGTTAAAAAGTGTAATTTAACAATTTATTGATATGGTGCATATAGTAGTTAGGGGAGAGCTATCCTCATTAGTCATTGGGCTCTTTTCTTTTTTTTTTTTTTTTCTTTCCTTCAAGGTTATCAATTGATTTCACTCCTCCCTCCAAAAGAAGGTTTGAATCAGGTTATCAACCTAGAAAGATTTCGCTATTACCGCCTCTTAGGTGTCAACCTTTGTCTTGACCAAGCTAGTACTTCTCCTAGCAAGTTGTTGTTTGATCGAACAAGATCTGATTAAGTTCATGCTTCGTAAAAATTAAAATCATATTTCAATCTAAGTCTAAGTCTAAGTCAACAATCAATTTTAATCACATATTTTATAGGATCCATAAATTTTCAACCACGTATTTCATCATTTTTTATCAAAATTTACTAAAATCTAATTTTAATCATCACTTAGGAAATCTTGGGCCTACTTGGGAGTTTCTATTTCGTCGATTTTGGATGGTTCTAAATCGGTGTAGTGTAATTTTGACCGATTCTCAACCTACCAAATTGGCGGGTTTTGACCGTTTTTCATATTTTCTTTTAATTTACCCTCTATAAAATAATTCTATTCAACCAATATATTTTCTTCAAAACTAAACTGTAAATAAAAATATATTAGCTAAAAAATTATTTACAAGCAAAAAAATTCTATTATAATCAAAAATACTTATACGTAAAATATTACTTGAGGATAAGAAAAATTATATTATAATTTAAAAAATTACCTATAAGTAAAAACTTACTTTTATGTAGAAACATTGTTTATAAAAGAAAAATACTACTAACAACATAAAAATCGACATATAAAATATTTAAAGTTACTTATAAGTAAAAAATCACTTAAAATTATTTATAACTATAAAATTAACTCATAATTATAATTTGCTTATAACTAAAAATACTAACTTAAAATTTTAAGTAAATATTTAACTTTATTTAATTTTTTAAGTTAAATATGAACTCAGCCCATGTTTGATCCACATTATTTTTTTCAATCTCATTCTTCTACTCATTTTTAACAACACATTCTTCAATAAAATAATATTTTCCATCACATCAATAATTTTTCCTTCTTTTTCAACCATATATTCTCCATCAATCTACTATTCCAAAATATATTTTTCTAAAATAATGTGACTCAAACACACCCTCATATGTGAAATATATATATATATCGCGCGAAATATCACTTATGAAAAAAAAAAATCATACAAGAGGCTGAAAATTTTATTAAGGGATTTATATGTAATTTTATTCTTTAAAAAAATTTCAGAATCAATAGATGATAAATTCTCAAGCATATGTTGGATATTTTTAAATATATCAACCAAAATCACACATAAACGCTCAAAATTGATATTTTTAAAAATACTTATAATTGATACTCTGAAACTCCCAAGCATGCCTTAGCGGTGAGTTTAGGAGTTATGTTGTACGTTGAAACGGGATTATGTGTCCCAAATCTGTAGATGCATACTAGGAATGTGCCGTTAGGTCGTAGAGTCCTAAGAATTGTCACTCGAGTGACCAAGTTTATTTGAGAGATTGGCGTACTTACTCCTCGAGGCATACGCTCAATCCCCGAGCGTTAATTTCTCAATGCGCCTTGGGCACTACTCCATGCAAGGTCAAGCTAGCCATGAGACCGAGCTCGAGTCTTGGTTGGTTAATTAGTTCGTCCACCAAAAGTAAGAATATTGATAATTGGTTCACGGAAATGGTAAGTCACAAGCTTAGAGTTTTCGAGTACATTTTAAGTGTCGTCAAAGTATATACATAAATATTAATATTTTTATTTAAATAAAATTCTTAAACCAAGAAATATAAAAATAATGATTCAAGCATTTTTCAAATTTTTTTTTCTTTC
>CAIGRB010091829.1:0-16668 GCA_903798255.1 Fraxinus quadrangulata | reverse complement strand
ATTTGCTAGAATCATTGAGCACTAGTGATGGCATCAAGTAGGTTGTAGACAAGAATCCGATACAACTGGTGACTGATACGGTGCATGAAGTTCGGATCGATAGGGAAAGATCCAAAGAAAAATGAATTAGTTGGGGGAAATGGAAGTGATGGAGCACAAATTGATCCCGAGAAACAAAATAATTCACAAAATTCCGAGCATCTAGTCATTTTCTTCTCTAGTTAGTTCTGCTGTCATTTTAATGCCCATTGTTCCAAATTCGCATGTCCTTTCTTCTTCAAATGACTGTTGATTTCGTTTCTTTTGATTTTGGTTCCTTCATTTTAATTTTGGCCCTCGGGGTTTAACGCCTAAACACACATGGGCGAACTACAAAGCAATAATTGTAGTCTCGACACAAACTATTTCGATACTGAGATGAAGAGTAGAATTGGACATAAGGGATTTTTTCACAAAGTTCGGGCCATTTAGGGGGTTTTATGTCAAAATGAAAGAATATGGGGCATTCCACAAAACAAAGTGAAAGACAGAGGATATTGAGCTAATTACCCATTTTTCTTTTATTAACCTGCAAACTTTAAATTTGTTTTTTGGAGTATTTTTTGATTTAAGAAATCATAAAAGTGGTTAGAGTTCTACTTCTTGAAATTTTGATCCAAATAGATATTCATGAGAAAATCAACAATTCTTGATCAAATCAATCATTTGATATTGGATGGTGAACCCATAATTATTAAATTTCTAAATTAACAATATTTTTTCTAAATCAACAAATTACAATCTTCATGTTTGTATCTCATTATAAACGGGTTTAGAGGTTGTCAAAACCCCGTTTGGCCCCTTTCTCTTTCTTATTTTTGCTTCTCTATCTTATTTTCAATCGCATAATCTTCCATAAAATAATATTACATGTAAATCGAAAAAATTCTTTTCTTTTTAAATTATACATTCTCCGAAAAAAATACTATTCCAAACATTGAAAATTGAAAGAAGGGGGACCAAACGGGTTCCAAAATTGAAGATTTGGTACATTTCTTGGTAATAATTGGTATTTATGGGCGCACCCAGAGAAGCCAAAACCTTAAATAACTGAAACCAATTCCTCTCTGTTTATTGATTAGGAAATAAGGAATCGCGGGACTATGGCGGACAGTTACTTGGGACCCCCGCTTTCCTTGCCGTCCTCAAATTCTCATTCTCATTTCCATATTCACAATTTTTCATTTCCATCCCCCCTTCTCCTTTCCTTTTCTCCTCCTTCATTTTCAAGAAACCTCTCTTCTTCTTTTTCCTTTTCTTTTATGGCGCCTGTTAATTCTTTTTTAAACAATAGTGCTCGCTACTGTCACTGTTCATCTGCTTCCACCACCAGTACTACTACCAATTGTGCCTCCAATCAGCCGTCTTTGTTTGTTTTTTCGGGTATGTTATCACTCTTTATCTATTTACACCCACACACGCACTAAAATATTTGAAAGTTAATTTGTTTGTTTTCAAGAAAAGGTAAAAATGAAGGGGAAATGGGATTTGTAATGTGGGGATTTCATTCGTGTTTGGTGTTGTTTTGGACCTCCCATAAGTACCAAATTGATCTTTTAGAATACTGGGAGTTGCGCTATATTAGTATACCAAAACGTTGAAGAACGAAATCCTCTATTAATCAATTAAATCATACGAACTATTGAAGAACATAAAAAATAAAAATAAAAATAAAATGAAACTTTGATGGAGGTTGTCTACATTTCGTCAGAAATTTCTGAAATCAAAATGTAATTCAATCCATATTTACATTGCTATTTTCTCAATGGTTGTAAAATAAATTGAATAGGGCTAAACGTGTTAGAAATTCCTCGTTGAAATTTCGAAGTGAGTCATCATTGTAAGCAACAAAGTAACTAAAGTAGAAATCACAGAAAAGGAAGTATGGATGGCTCATAGGAAACAGAACCTTTTAATTTAACCGCTTGGCCTAGACAATTGAGTCTTGGTTCACATAAACATTCAACTACTCAAGTAGTCTGTAAATGCATATGAAACTGATTGGAACTTATCTTTTTTATCACATCCCGTTCTATGAAATTTTTACTTCAGTAGAAAATAATGTGATTAAGCATTAATGGAAATTTTAAGGCTTTGGACTTTGCATATAGTTCATGATTTTAACTGTCTATGCAGAAATGTTTCACTACTTGCACTTGTCATTCCTTTTGTTACTTAGTCCATTTAGTTAGAGCATTAAGTGCTGGTAATCCCTTTGCACATGGAATTTCTTTCATAATTTTAATGAAAAAGGAATCCACCGCTAAATATTTAGTGATGCAATCATCTAGCGGTCAAACATACCTTCAACACGCAACCTTTTGTCCCTTTTTAGAGTGATGAGAAGTAAGCGGTGGATTTTGGAACTTTGTCGATCATACTGGCTACCTATATCAGTAATTTTTTAGAACGTGATGTAATGATTCTCTGCCATTCACTGGCAAGTGCAGTGATAAAATTTACAGCCTGTATGATTCTAATGCATGTTACATTGCATGGGAAAGTGTTGCCGTATCTATTTTAGACTCTTGAGACCTCCGGACCATTAGTTTTCTAGTTTGGTTGATATATTCATTAATAAATGTAACCATGATGCATGTGAGTTTCATCACTCTGATTACCAAAAACTGATGTGGAAGCTCCCATTGTTATTGTCACACTTTACCTTTTCAGATGTCACAAAACTTTGCTCCATTTCTAGAAGCCAAACTAATTTTATCTTATTTTCCCACTTTATCCACATACAAAAATAAGTTCTTAGAATTTAAAGCAATTGCTATGCATCACATACTTGAAATTTGAAATTCAAAATTAGGTAAATGGTAAAAATGCAACTCAAAGGTTAAAGTCATGACAATATACATGAAAGTTCTCCCCAATGATTGGATGGAGGGTGCATAATTTTCGAGATGCACATGAGTGCAAGATTTTCTAACATATTTGGAGATTTAGACTATTTTTACAAGTATCTTTAGTATATATGTCAAGCTTGCGGTTAGCAAGACACATTATTTGCGAGGTTTGTATTCCAAAGATTCAACGAGTAGTTTTCCGTCCAAGACTATCACTGACCCAAAGTCCAGAATGGCAGATATGCATGGTAACAATGGGTTGTGTTCTATAACGTCTTAGGAACAGTGAGGCACTTCACTTATGTGGAACTCTAACTTCAATGCTGCATACTGTTTCTGCAGAATGTCTGTCTTAACTGGAAACCTATCATGGTTCCTGTGGAACTGTCTAACAAATTGCTGTCGCTACAGGGGGAACTGCCTTTAATGGTGTTGTGGAAGAGCTTAAGAATTTAACAACTTGTGTGGCTCATGTACTCCCTGTTTCTGATGATGGAGGAAGCACCGCTGAGATTGTTCGTGTTCTTGGTGAGTTCTACAGCTACAATTTAAACCTTCTGTTTCAGCTATCTTCTTGTTTCTTGGGGCTTTTGTCAATTGATTGCTGTCGTTGGAAGGGCTGCTGGTTCTCAGGCTGGCTTTTGGTGATTAAGCTAAACCCAAGAAAATCACAATGGTGCTTTCGAATCAGTCAATGCTATTAAATTCTATTGATTAAACAGTAGTGTATGACGTAGCATATTGACATTTCTGAGAACCTAAAGTAGGTGAAAGAAGTACCAGTTTAAATGTTACTTTTACTATAGTATTATTTGATTTGCATGTAATTTTATGTTATCTATCCTTGAATAAACTTTTTTATGGGTATGTTCATAGGTGGTCCAGCTGTTGGAGACATTCGGTCAAGATGCTTGAGACTATCTGATCAAAGTGCATCTGAGGCTCTTGCAGTGAGGACATTGTTAGGTCACCGATTACCTCTTGAGGCACAGAAAGCAAAATCAGAATGGTATTAAAATCAATCTAGCTTGAATAAAGCTTTCCTCCTACCTTAATGTTTTTTAGGATTGTTTATCTTCTTTATCAACTAAATTGCCTGATAGGGCTAATCAATTTTGTTCCGTGATTAGTTTCCTGTGGCTTTCATTTATCTTATTCCAACAGTTTTCTTCGAAATCCTCCCATCTACTTGCTAGGTCTTACACTGTTTGGAGTAACAAGTGCAGTTTGCTAAGTTGAGAATTCAACAGGTATTCTATCGTGGAAGGGAATCATTCTCTCTGGATGGGTGTCTCAAAACCATATAGGGAAACTATTCGAGCTTTCTTGGTCTATTTCCAGGATCAGGTCTGTTGATATTGCCATGCCCATATTGATCACTCTTAGATTTATAACTGGAAGGTGTGTGCTCATGCTATATGTAAATGTTCTAACCTTGAAATATTTCCACAAAATGTTGTTTTTGCTTTCTTTTACACGCCTCTTGTCTAAATCTCATTTTATCTAAGTTTTTGAAATTTGTGTGTTGTATGCAATTGGCCTTTAGCCTCCAGAACACCGGTAAAATTTTATTCTGATGTTTGGTGGACATAGTAATGATGTCTTCAAATTGGTAAATGTTGGCAAAATGGGTATGAGGTATATTCTAATTAGCTTCTTTTTTTTCAAGGGAGTGTGGGCTAAAATGATACGTTCTAAAGGAAGCCAATTTTTTATTATTATATTTGGGTTTTATTTATGGCTTAGCTTTTGTTAGTTTTTCACTATACTTTTATTTTCGATACTCATCATATATATGTGGTGAACACACTTATTTTTGTAGGTACTCAGGCGCTCAGAAGAATCTTTCTGTTTCAGTAATGGGAGGTACTTCACGATTAGTGGAAACTTTCCATTTGAATCTTATTGTACCATTTTAGCATCCATTACCAAGCTTCTTCAGTTAAAGTGCTAGATCGAGTTTTATGTTTCAAAATTCCATCCAAGGGACATCTAATGCACAATTGAATAATATATGTGTTTTTCTGTGATGTATATGAATATACATGGAGAATGCCCAGGATTACTTAGAAATTATATTATTGCAATTTTTTGTACAAGTTTTGTAATTTAATTTGAGAACCAGCCACTATTTGTTCTCGTGCAATAATTTCTCCCTTCTAAATAAGCATTTTGATTTGAGGTTCCATGTATTATTAACCAAGGGACATCTAATGCACAATTGAATAATATATGATGTTTGTGTTTTTCTGTGATGTATATGAATATACATGGAGAATGCCCATGATTACTAAGATATTATATTATTTCAATTTTTTGTACAAGTTTTGTAATTTAAATTGAGAACCAGCCACTATTTGTTCTCGTGCAATAATTTCTCCCTTCTAAATAAGCATTTTGATTTGAGGTTCCATGTTGTATTAACCAATACACACACACACACACACACAAACACACAAAAAATAGACATGAAAATATTGATGAAACGTAGTCCGGTTTACCTTAAATGAAGTTGTCGGAAACTCAACTGACTGAAGAAATGGCCTCAGGAGTGAGGTAAAACAGTAACACCTGGGCATTAAAAAATGCTTATCTCAGGCTTATGCCACCAGGTGTAAATAATGCCTGGGCATTGAAAAATGCTTACTTTGAGAAGTCACCCTCTCACTCTTAAATAAAATTGACATTCTATTTAATATTCTACATGCTTAACATGAAACAGTCTGTTCTGTTATCACTTATCATTGAGTTTCTCTCTGGTTTACATTATACTGTAATTATTTTCTGTTAGCTATTCCAATCCGGCTCTTCCCCCATACTTAAGTTGTTGTGAGAATTGTTAGCACGAGCTTGATTTTGTTAAACCAGTCCATAATTGATTCTTTGTTGTCATATTTGCAGCATTGGGAATTTTTTCTTTGCTGGAGCACGCATATTCTTTCAGTCTTTAGATGCTGCAATTTTTTTGTTTTCACGTGTCTCAGAAATTCCCTCTGAAAGCCAGGTCCTCCCAGTGATATCCACAAATGACAGGCTTACATTGGGTTGTGAATTGTTGGTATGTCCTTGTTTTAAATACAACACACTGTCTTGTGGAATGTTACTGTATACGTATATCAAGCAGAAAATGGAGGAATTGTTTGACATCAAAATAACAAAACCCTATAGTATTGAAGCGTGAAATTGTAGCATGTGATAAGGGTTATTAAGTTATTATTTTCTCTCGTTTTTGGTTGACATGAGGATGGCACCATAATACGGGGTCAAAATGAAATATCACATCCAACCAATGGATCAATGGAACCCGTAAATAAGGTACGTTCTCCATTTATGATGGCTAGATCTTCTCATAACTATAACTATCATTATAATTGTTACTTTTACGAAGGCATTGTCTCTCTTTTTAGTTGATACCTTATCTAGAACTTTATTATTTAGTAATAGCTTGATTTGGGTTAAAAAAAAATTATTTTTAAGAATTATGTAACCTAATGTTTCAACAAGATATGTAATGGGTATAATTTATTGCAGCAATTGCTAAGTTATTTATAAATAAAACTAAAATAAATTCGACCCAATGATTTTGTTTACAGAGTAACTCTTCGGTTCCAGCCCTGCATTCAAGAATAAAGCGGGTGTTTTATATGTCCAGTGAAGGCAACAATTTATTGCATGAGGTAATTGATGCTTCTTGTGCTTGTCAATTTGCCATTAAGGAACGCATAGATAAGAAAAACAAACATTGTTACAAGAAAGAATGGAGAAGAAACTCAGTAAATTTGCATGTAATTTCTACTGTATGAACCTGAAGTAAGATGATTAAAATTTTCTACTGATTGCAATCTTGATTTCTTCACTTTGGAAATTTTCACTTCAAAATTGACATTTCTAGTCAAGAGTCCTTAACTGAAAGGTGGAAGTCAATGTTTAAAAAGACTAAATCAAGTATCGAGATGTTTTGCCTCTTCGAGCGAGGGAAAGTCTCAAGAAGCCCTCAACATAAAATTTTAACACATTTACCACTCCTGGGGATTGTGTTGGTTATCTCATTTAACACATTTACGTGTTTTTATGAGCAGGTCTTTCCAAATGCAAATCCAACTGTCTTAGAACAGCTGAGGGGTGTGGACTGCATTATCTTTGCCATGGGATCACTATTTACTTCCTTATGCCCCTCCCTGGTGACAATCGGAACCATATTACTACATATGCTTTACCATATAACAATTCATTTATCCATTGATTGTGTCACATGCTCTAGCACAAATGAGTTATTGTAAAATGGTTCTAATTTTCATTATTCAAATTGTATTAGCAAAAATCAGTAACAAAAAAAAAAAAAAAATGATTATTTGAATGAACTTATGATAATTTGGTTCCATTTGCAACATGATTTCATTTTTATTTGTTTCAACCTTTCAAAATACATTTTAACCCGGCTTATAGAAGGCTATTACATGTAATGTAGAAAAGCTAAAAGCACGACATGTGCTCTATCTTAGAAATTAGCAGTACAGTTTGAGGTAACGAAGTGTGGAAATTTGGGAAAAAAAAAAACCCTACATTTGCCACATTTCAAATAGAAGCTCCGACCATTTTCTTCCTTCATGGTTTCTCCATCGACGCTTGAACCCTCTCCGTTACCTTATGTTCTTTCTTAGTTGGAAACCCATGGGAATTTCTATCAAAGACCAATATTAAGCATGGTCCTTCTTGCCTATGGTACAAAGAGCAGAAAATTTATAATCCTATTTTTAGTACATTTTCTGGATGAAGTCATTGTTCAATAGCCTGTTCCGAACCCTGAGCACTATGAGAAACTCTGTTTCTAACTCATTGTTGGAATCTATTCTCTTATAGCTTGTGCTCCATTTTCAGGTTCTACTCGGAGTTGGGGAAATTATTTCTTCACGCACTTGTCCCAAGGTGATATTTTTTATCTTACTGGTGACCGTATTTTGAGATTAGAAAAGCTGATAAACGGTATTCAGTCGTTCTTCCATTGCCTACTAACAAATATGCTGTGATCTTTTGAGTCGTACTTCACTCTGCATAGGATCCTTTAACTCAGTTATATGCCTCTAGCAGGATTTTTGTATTTTCTTCTACCATATATTTTAAATTTTAATTCTTCCCTTGTCAGGTGCTTTTTTTGAACGGTACTCATGACAGAGAAACTAGTGGCTTCACGGCTTCTTGCTTTGTGACAGCTATTTCGGATGCTTTAAATCGATCTTATGGAGATCCACACAACAGACTTAAAAATCCTGTAAGTAGTTTGAGGCATATAGTAGAAGTGTTTGCATATAAGAAGCTTTCACAGTAGAAGCTATCTTGTTTTTTAATTATTTTAATCGGTGGACATTATTGGGTCCTCATCTAAGAGATGTTAAGGAGATCATATCCAAATAGAAAAGCAATCTAATTGTTCACTATTAAGAGGTATGGCTGAAGGAGGATTGGAAATATATTTTAGATAGTGCTTCCATTCTTCATGCTGTGAAAGGGTAGAGAAAACTATTGAGTATAATATATAATATGTGAAAACGTCTTTTGCAGCATTTAGTCTGGCATGTTTTATGACATCTTTCAAATGGTGGAGACTCGGAGAAATATGTGTTACTTAAAATGGTTCATTTCCCTTTGCAGCCAAATGAATACATCAATACAATTTTTGTGCCCAAAGGTTGTCAAATTCCTGTAGATGTTGATTGTCTGGCCGCCCATGGGATCTTTCACATGGTATGCTTGCATTTTACAATTTTCTTGGGGGCACCACAGAAGTCTGATGTCAGTTGAGAGTTTATTAAAATAATACATCAAAAGAGTTCCTTGTGTAGATGTGAATGCCATCCTATCTTCGACATAAGTATGATAAATCTGGGCACTAGAATTATTGTTATCCCGAAATTGCTGTTAAATGGAATCTTTGTGCTCCTTTTCTCTTCTTCTTCATTCCAATAGTAAGGCTTGGTGATGAATACTTTAAATAAGAATTAGCATATATTACTGGAGTTCTTGCAATTAATTTTTTTCACTTTAACAGGACGATTTTTGAAATTGCTATCTGTAGAGAAGGAAGTGAAAAAAAATGTCTAAATCTGCAATATCCTCATTAACCAGAAACCTTCCTGAGCTTCAAGTATAGATCATGCATGACTAAGTCACCCCACATCCTTTTTAGAGTATCCTAAATCTGTGATATTGCCAAACTTTTTCCTGAAGATTCATGACCCTTTCCAGGTGATTTATTTAGTTGTTTAGTCTTATATAAGGTGCACTGGCTTTCTTTTAGCAGATTATTATGTCTGCAAAGTTTTTCGATAAATTCTGAAATACTGTTTTGTTAGTATAAATATATTAGTTTCCTTGCAAGAAACATAATTACAACTTGCACAGATCAATTATCCCTATAAGCAGTTTAAGTATCCACAGCAATCAATGGAGCAGCCTCTTCAGGATTAAATGCAGCAAGCTTTTCTTGAGCTTCCCTATTCAATTTCGCAGAAAACTCTCTTGATTTATCTATTCGTTATTTTATTTTTGCTTTTTCGTTGTCTTGCTTATGTTTTCTGTGCGGATAGCAGTCTAAAAGTTAATATGGGGATGTCCGCTGGGGCTAGGGCAGGAGATAGGTATCGCAATCTCCTACTTGAGAAACCAAAGATGGATAATCCTCTTTCTCTACCATTTTAAGGATTACTGTCCAATTCTAGTAGCACTCATCTATTGGACTTACCTGTTTCACATCACAATTGAAAGCCTTTTGAATTCCCCGTCTAGTTATCAATCTACATGGTACAAAATCTGTGGCGCTGGTTATTGTACGATTGCATTCCTCTTCACTCACCATTCTGCATTATGTCATTATAAGTATAAGCTTGCACTTGCTTTGTAAAGAGCATATGCAATTGATGTAGTGCTTGTTTACTTGTTATGTTGTATGCTTAATTTATCTGTGCTTTTGTGCTCATTTTGGTTAATTGAAATGTTGTAGGTTACTATTGATTCTGTTCATGATTCAAAGGGAGGTATATTGTTTGATCCTAAATCTTTAATACAAGCTCTAGCCAATCTGTTAACTGGATGCAAAAGGCTGAATGTGTCTGGGATTTGATCTATTTTTGAATTCCTGATGATTGCCAAGAACCAGCAGAAGGGTTTACACCTAGTCATGGTATCTTTTCCCTATTTGCTCCTTTTCACTGAGGTACAGGTTTGCATACTGGTGACCTTGTACTACAAGTTTCGTCTATTGCTCGATCCAATTGATTGGAGGATAGGTGTGGATATACTCTTTCGACTTGATCAATTTTTAATTAATCAGCCCCAAGTTCATGCATTGAGTTGTTGGTTGATTCAAGATGCTGAACCATATGTAGCTAGGTTTGAAAAAAAAAAAAAAAAAGAAAAAAAAGAATCATCAGTTTCTATTTCAGTACTGTAGAAAGAAATGCTTTTGTTATTTCTGATTATTATTTTATGTAATTGTCTAATTCAGAATGTAGTTATAAAGCTTATTGTTTACTTGTAGTCACTGCACATGCCTCTCCATTATGGTATGGATGCTCCTGACAGACATGGATTGAGAAATGAATGGCTATGGTAATAACCATAGCAGTGTCTCTATTGTAAAACATTTGCCACTAGTTTGAAATAATTAAAAGATCATGTTACCTAATTTTGATTCCTTCGTTTCGAATCTGGTTGAATGGAGACAGACCAGACAGGCTGTTGGGTTGCCAGCCGAAGTACCAGTTCATTCTGTTTCTCGTTACAGTGGTTCCATATCTAACATGACAGAAGCTGTGCTGGGCCGGCACTGGCTGTTTCCAGGGCAGCTTGTGTCAGGCATCCTTGGCTTCGGCTGGGCCATCCATCTCACAAGCTGGCTGTTATGGATTGAAGTCCCGTTCTTGTTAACCAGCTACGTGTTCCGAAACTTCCACTTCCAATTGAAGCACTCCACTATTTATCATTAAAGTGAAACCCATTTCAACCATATGGAGGTGTTTTCTTTCGAACACCTTATTTATACAGTTTCATATTGTATTTTACTTCTCAATAGGTTCTTTTCACCCCTTCACTACTTTGAGTTTGCCAAGAATTATTTACAGTTAAAAGATGGTCTTTCTTGATTCGTTCGAGGTTCCATGTGTCATGTGCTACTAGTGGGCGATGATGTAAGCTGAGAGAAATTCATAATTATTCTTCGAAAGTTCATGAAATCCAAGACCAATGATACTTCTAATAGGTTATTTTATTAGCAATCAAAGTAATAAATTATTGAGTTTACACTTTCACCTGTCCATTCTAGCATTTAGGGGTGGGCAAACCTCGATCGAATTCGTCAAAACCGTCAAAACTGAACCAATCCGACCGGTTTGGATCTTTTTTTGTTGTTTTTAAGTGGGTTCGGTTTTTTTATTGTGTAGGTGGGTTGGGTTGGATCGGATTACGGGTTAAACCCATGAAAATCAAATAAACCCGTCAAACTTGACCCGCATACTTTAAAGAAAAAAAAAAAGAAGAAAAGAAATAAAATGCCTAAACGTAATCACTCTTTAGTTGAAAGAAGCCCTCCCTTCCCACTCTCTCGCTCAAATCGTTGATAGCAGCCATCTTCTTTTTTCAGTTGTCCACACCGATCATTACACATCTAGTGCTAGAAAACCTACAAGTCAAGTATATTATTCTACTTTTCGTTTTTCAGGCTTCTTTAATTCTTTACTTTTGCCTAATTTTTTTGTTCTATGCCATATTTGGTGTTTCTTCGTATACATACAATTGCTTTACTAATTACTATAGTTTACAATTCTTTAGTGACGTAGTTACTTGTTAAAAATCTATGTTCCACGTCCCGAACCGATCAACCCAACTCGACCGATACTTGATTGGGTTGAGTTGGATTGTGTTGGGTTAAATTTTGATCAAACCGATTATATTGGGTTGAGTTTGGGTTGAGGCAAAAACCAATCTCACCCCTACTAGCATTCATCTCATTTGATAAAGATAACAAACAAAAAGAAAAATAAGAATAATATAATCTGTACATAAACAATTACATAATGATTTACATATAGATGATGTATCAAGAAGATAGTGAAGAAGTTTTTATTTTTTATTTGGTTGAAGAAATTTTGACCCCATCAGGGGCGGAGCCAGAAAATAACATTATGATGGGCTGAAATTTAAAAAATTTCGAATGAACTCACGCTATAAGAAACTAAACTCATGACAAAGAGTGTACGACACTCAACGAAATAAAAGAAGTCTAGATGTTTCATGCTAAGATATCTCACTCGATCTTTTTATATTTTCTGACTAAGTAGAAAATCAACGCATGAGTTAAAAAATATAAATTGACCAAATCATGATCAAAAGAAGCAAATGATACATATCAACTAATAAAAAACTAATAAATTATTTAAAGAATACTATTCTAAAAAAACTTTGACGATCAATTTTTTCAAACAATTGAAAGCTTTGATCGAAACACGCAATCAATAATACATTACTATATGTTATTGTTTTAAAATATTATTTGATTTGGACGTTATTCTTCTATATTACTTCATTTCATAATAAGTGAAGAATTCCACCAAAGTGAGAAAATTCGATTAAGAATTATGAGGGTCCAAGGAAATTAGATTTAATCCATAACCATGTTTAGCTCAGTTTCAAGAATATATTTATATATAGATCAATTTATAAATAAATAAACTTTAACAAAGATTCTTTTCATTGACAAGATCTAATTTAAATCAAGTTATTTATTTTGATCATAACATCTATTTCATGATCAAAACGAATAATTTTTTTAAAACATATAGTGTCTCTAACTATTAAAATAAGTAATTTATTTTATTATCGATTATAAAATTTACTTAATTATCATATATAAATTTAGTCAAACGTGCATTAAATAAAATGTTTAAGGGTGTATTTGAGCCACATTATTTTAAAAGAATGTATTTTAGAATAGTATATTAATGGAGAATGTGTGGTTGAAAAAAAAGAAAAGTTATTGATGTGATGGAAAATATTATTTTATTAAAGATTGTGTGGTTGAAAATGAATAGAAGAATGATAATGAAATTTTAATGTGTACCAAATATGGGCTAAATTGATAATAAGATATTCACGTTTCATGAATATCATGAAAAGAGTATTTAATACTTGTAGTTTCCCTAACAAAATTTGAATAAATGAGTATTGGACTTAGGTTATAATTCAAAATTAGAGCTGGGCTAACACAAATATTTGGGTTAAAATTGAATAATTTATTCTAAATTTTTCATATGGGCTGGGGGCAGGGCTGGGCTATAGCCCAACCTAACCTCCACTACCTCTGCCCTTGGACCCAATCATATATTACAATATTATGTGTATATAAATCATTATATAAATTTATTATATACATGTAATACAACCGAAAAAATAAAGGTTAAAGCTACTTTACTAGAAGGATTTGACAGAAAACTTCACATAATTGTACGTGGCAGTAGATGATTGGATGTAAAAGTTAATTATGTCCCATTCGAATGCCACATAGTATTATATCAAATTTGATGTTCATATAGCATGACTGAAAAGTAAAAAACCAGTTTTGAACTATGGCTGGTTAAACCATTTATTTATTTTTTCGTTTAGATAGTTGGGTACTTGGGTTAGATCCAAATAGTAGATATAAAAACGCCAGAAAATTAAAGTGCAAAACATATAAAGAATGCTATTTGAAACTAATGGATTAGCGTCCACGGAATTGAGCTCTGATTGTCCATGCATTCATAACTTGCCGGGCTTTCCAAGGACATACGTAACTCCCTCTACATTGGTTTCAAACTTGAAATGCACGTTGAAGGATTTCTCTGAAGAACTATAAGTAAACGTCTCGTATCACTCTCTCATTCATATCAGAAAAACCAAATATATACCAACCTTCCGGTTCTGTTAGCTTTAAAGAATGGCCTTGACACCAAGTTGGAAGCTTATTTTTGTTGCAATGTTGGTGTTGGAGATTTGGGCGTCTCAAGCCACAGATCCTTCGTTAAATGATGCATATATGGTTGAAAAACACGAGCAATGGATGGCTCAATATGGACGTGTGTATAAAGATAATGCAGAGAAGGCAAAGCGGTACAATATATTCAAGGTGAACTTTGAGTTCATTGAATCTTTCAACAGTGCTGGAACACGGCCTTACAAGCTAAGCATCAATCAATTTGCTGATTTAACGAATGAAGAATTTAGAACATCTCGTAATGGATACAAAATGTCCTCTTACAAAAAATCTACCGAGGAGACATCATTTAGGTACGCAAATGTGACAGCAGTTCCTTCTAGCATGGACTGGAGAAAGAAGGGAGCTGTTACTGGAGTAAAGGACCAAGGTCAATGTGGTAAGTTAACCAACTAATCTTGAACTATTTCCGTCGTGCATTTTTTTGGTTCTAGCATCAAATGTTTTGTTTATCTAATTATTGGAATGAAAATTATAGGATGTTGTTGGGCATTCTCAGCTGTCGCAGCCATGGAAGGAATTAACCAGCTTACAACAGGAAAATTAATTTCATTATCTGAACAAGAACTTGTGGATTGTGACACAAATGGTGAAGATCAGGGATGTAATGGAGGCCTCATGGACAATGCCTTTGAGTTCATCCTCGACAATCATGGCCTTACAACTGAATCTAATTACCCATACAAGGGAGCTGATGACACGTGCAACACTAAGAAGGAATCCTCCCATGCTGCCATTATTACAGGACACGAGGATGTTCCAGCCAATAGTGAGTCATCATTGCTGAAAGCCGTGGCTTACCAACCAGTATCTGTTGCCATTGATGCTAGTGGATCTGCCTTCCAATTCTACTCAAGTGGAGTTTTCATTGGAGAATGTGGGACTGATCTAGACCATGGTGTTACTGCAGTTGGTTATGGGAAAACTAGTGATGGAACTAAGTATTGGTTAGTTAAGAATTCGTGGGGAACTAGCTGGGGCGAGAGTGGATACATTAGAATGCAGAGGGATATTGAAGCGGACAAAGGCCTCTGTGGCATTGCCATGGAAGCTTCTTATCCAGCTAGTGATAGCGGTATTGCATGAAATTAATATCAAGATGTAAGATGGATCTTATTTACCATTTCACCTCTGCTTATATAGATCCATGAATACTTGTTACTCATGCTCCTGATTGTTTATATTCATGTTGTATTGGAAACTCTATATGTAAACGAGAGATTCAATGCTTACTTATCCTTTCTTTTACTTCATGTATTTACTGAATCCAAAGTTCCCACATTATTTTCTAAAATATAATGCTGGCTACTCATAAAACTAAAACCAACGATGGGATTAAAGAGTTTAAACCTTGAATTTCAGAAGGCTGCTGAGAAATTAATCAACTTCAACCATGTTTAGATTTCAGAGAGTAGATAGATTAAATTCTTAACCATGCAACTGAGGGCATCAAAGAGCCTCTGGAGTTTTTGGATTGAAGTAGTTAATGAAGTTTACTCGAGAAGAGTTTTTGGTTCATGTCAAAGTATGAAATCAAGGTTAAAACTAAAGGAACCACTATGCAGATGAACTGCATTTTTGCTTGGCAATCTGCATACCACAAACTCAGTCTAATGCAAATATTTTTCAATTTATATGATAAACAAGAGTAATGAAAGAGATGAATGAAACAGATAAAAGAAAATTCCTTGTTCAGGAGCATTCACTTGCTGATTAGAGTCTTTCATTTCCCTGCTCCAGTCTTCTTCTTCCCTCTATTTGCGTCCTTATCTATAATAGATAATGTGTTTAGCAACCAAAATTTTTCCATCATGAAGGCAAACATCAAGAAGGGCCAGGCCTCTATATCATTTGCGTTATAAAAATCCAGAACTCGAAGTTTCTTTTGTTTTGTTTAACAGGGAACCATAAAAAGTTTCAAAGTAGAATAGTATTTTGTTTGACCATTGCTTTTCCATCATTGGAGGGTCTTTACCTCGTATAAGATTCAAAGGACAATCGCTGGAGCAGGTTTGCCTACTTGTCCTGGTCTGTAGAATGCAGTAAATCCTGTTGAAGAAATGACCTTTTGTGATGTATGATTTTTACTTACCCCATCTGACGATATTGAATAAACATTCCAAAGAAAAAGAAGAGGGTAGGATTTTATTGATTTTGCGTAATGTAATTAAATAAAAAAAGATAATTTAACCTAAATAAAAAGAGATCATTCTACTCTTAATAAATAATAAAACAAAATAACTATATATTTCTTAACAAAAATAACCAAAATGTTGTTTCCAAATATACAAAAATCCGTAAATCCTATTTTCTGTATGACAATTCCGTATCATCACTTCATAATATTAATTCAACAATCAATATCGAATTATTGAGATCAGAATGAATTGTCTACTGAAAAATCATTTGATGTCATGATCGAGCCTAAATAGGCAACGTATTCCATATTTCGGATACATGTTCCTCATTATTATCAAAAAAATGTTCACTTTTATTTACCATTCGTGAACGACAAAAAATTAGGGGCTTGTTTAGGCCGGATTAAAATCTGATTTTAATCTAAATTAAAGTCAAACAATCAATATTAACATCTTTTATGGATCCCACATCTTTTCAACCATACATTTTAAAAACTTCTAACACAATCCACTACAAATCTAATTTTAATTCTCACCAAACACCCTCTAGATCAAACTATAAATTGTATTTTTTTGTACTTAACAATTTATGCACTCGATTTATAATATCAAAATG
>CAIGRB010091827.1:0-24299 GCA_903798255.1 Fraxinus quadrangulata | reverse complement strand
GACAATCTAGCAGTTTCTATATTCACTTATTCCCATATATGCCTTCTTTTCCACCTTTTTATGGGATTTTTGTTCACTTTTCTTGTAGGGTAATGCACTAACCAAATTTACTGTTCACCAGGTCCTAAGATCCTCCATATTTCATGTTATTCACCATGGGCTACTCTTGGAGTTGACAGCATAAGTCCCTGTTAGGTGGCCTTTAATTTTCAAATATTATGGTTTGAATAGTATTTGTTTGGAGATTATGTGGTTAATAGGTAGGAAAAGTTTTTGGGTTTACGTGTAGAATGTTTTATTGTGTGAATGTGTGATTGAAAATGAGTATGAAAAATAAATTATAGTAAATTAAAGGCCACCAAACACGGGCTAAATTCATCAAGTCCAAAATGGTTTTAGACTTTAAGGGTACTAATGAGCTTCAAACTTCACCAAATCTCATTCTAAGTCCAAATAAAATACACTTAACTCAAATTTAAAATTTTCACATAAAATTTGATATTTTTTCAAAATTGCACTTTAGTCTACGGTAGCTTGACTCATTGTTTAAACTGTACCGATTAAGCTGCATAACTCAATTTCCAAACTTTCGACGAATAATAAATTATTCTTGATAAGTTCGTCTTTTTTCTGCCTAAAAATATTTTCAATATTTGCACTTGAGTCCCTAAAAATGGAAGGTTTCCATTTGAGTCCTTTAACTTTTCTATCTTGTCATTAAGGTTCTAAACGATTAATCGTACGGGGTGTTAAAAAATCAATAATCTTACTTGTATGCATTTGATTGGTAAAAGACAATAAACATACTTCATACTATCCCTCGGATAACTTGCCTATTTCATTGACCCTGTGCTACCACAGATCAGTTAATTTGGAAACTGAATTCCAGCTTGATGTATTTGTAATTCTTGGCTCTTTATGAACATGTGGACATTGTTGGTGAAAGGAAGTTCAGATATAACGTGTTGTTATGAATTATTAAACTGCAATTATGGGTCTGTATCAATATATGAGCTATGATTTTCTGAATATTAATTTAGTGACAATTTTAGGAATATTTGCTTGCGTTAAAATGTATTGTTGAAGTCAGAATATGTATTAAACATTTCCACAACTTTTTTTTATGCCTTTCTTTGGCAGAAAAATTGCCCAAATTATTGAATTTCGAGCATACTAATTTGTCGTGGGTAGTTGCAGGACAGTTGATTTTACAATGAAAGTGCCTTAATGAGTTAGTTGTATGCCTTCTTTTTTCTTCTTTTAAAGCTCTGTCCCTTGGCATTGTTATGAAGTACACCTCTCATGTGCAGTTGGCATGCTTTGATATCAATGCCAGCTGGGGAGGACTTGGATACACCTTATTCTCTCAAAGCAACAGAAGAGACACCTCTTGATCAGGTTTGAACATGATGCTTGTTATGTAAACTGGTATTTTAAGTTTGTTTCAGAGGATTCATCTTTTATTTGATGGGAATTAATTTTGTGAATTTTATTGATTTGCAATTCTCTGCAATTTATCATTGTTTAGTTTCTCGATAAAGCTTCTACTATTGGTTTTGATGCATAGTATGAAATTACTATCATGATGGGAACTAAAAGGTTGGTTATTTGGATCTTCCCCATATTGTGGAATGCTTAGGCCTTGGAAGCACAACATAGACGCGAGTGTCATACAGACACGACACGACACGATACGGACATGTTGGCACATACAATTTTTTAAAAAGGATCGACACTACTCCCGACAGGATACACTGATTAAATAATATTAACTTTTTTAATTTTTAATATTGTGAACTATATTTATTTTTCTTAATTCGAGTGCGTAGTCGATATATATCCCGGCATGTTGGCAATGAACTCCTAGTGTGTCGGCGACGTATCTAGTGGTACAAAACTAAACATAGTTTGAATACACCACCTGGAGTTTCCAACACGTGTCGATGTCATGTCTCTTATTGTGTCAGCACCGTGGTAATGATGTGTTCAGGTATATGAAAAAATAAAAATAAAATTTGGATACAACCTAGCGTTTCCAACATTTTGGTGTCGTGGGTGTCCGGTAATGTATCGACGATGTATCCAACTGTACAAAATCAAAAAAATGATTTAGACATGCCACATGGCATTTTTTGACACGCTTTGGTGACATGCCAATGTTGTGTCGATGTCTGACACATGTCAGACATTGACTTACCGATCCTGGTAGGGTGTTGATGCATCCTAGCTTAGGCCTAAAAGTTGTTCTCAACCAATCTCTAAAGAGAAGGGAAAAGATGTGACCTGGAGTGTGATCTTATGTTAACATTTTTCTACTATATTTGTTGATTGTCCATAACTTCAAAAATTCTTTTATATACCTTTTTTTAGTACTATTCCAATATTGATATATTTCATACTTATTATTATTATTATTTTTTAATGTCGCAAGAAATAGTCTTTTGCAACCGCATTACACCACGTTGATTTTGATATATATCTCCCTATTTTAATTCTTTATACTAGGATCTCTTTCCAACCACCTAGGTCATCTTTCTCTTAATTTTCCTCAATTAGTGACATGTATACTTGTTGGCATAAATGTTCACTTGTTATTTTGGATTCTGCAAAATACTTATTACACTGTGTCAAGTCACTCTGTTTTGCTTCTGTAAAAGGCTCTGTTAGCGAGGAGTATCCTGGACATTATTTATGCTTTTGAATTATGAGTCTGAGGGCAACTTTTAGTTGAGAATAATATGTATTTTTAGATACTTATGATGGTAGATGCATTATTGGATTTATGGAGAATTAGTCCTAATTTGAAGACAGTCTAATTTAAAATTTTCCCCTCAGTGAATTTTCTGATTTTGTTAATTCAGACTTAATATTGACTGTGCAGGAACTGGAAGTTGAAGGGGAATTGCCGGAGAAGGTCTCCTGTTATCAGGGAGTCTTTTATAATTATTTTAGCATAGGTGTGCATTTCATTTTCAACCACTTTTGTCTAAGTTTATAAGGTGGTGGTTGAAAGCGTTACTATATAAATGCAGGAATGGATGCCCAGGTTGCTTATGGTTTCCATCACCTTCGCAATGAAAAACCTTACCTTGCACAGGGTCCTATTTCGAACAAGGTGCAAATTCTTTTACATATATCCGAGATTATGTCTCAAATTTATATCCAGCTATGTAGCATTAGTTGTAGAAATGGTTGCTTTTAACTCCTGGAATTAATGAGTTTGGGTTACGAAGAGTGGGATACATAGAAGTCAAATTTCACTGCAATGAAAACCTGAAGCTTTAGGATATGTAGAAGTCAAATTTCACTACAATGAGAATCTGAAGCTTTCAATAGCATGTAAATCTTTCCTTCGGGTGTCCCTATAGATGGGTTTCAATGAGTAGGAATACAAAGAAATTTCATCAGTTACATAGGAACGATATTCTGAAGTTTTCAATGGCTCGTCAATGTTTGCGATGAGTTATTCACATTCTGATGTTAAAGGGTTATATCTGACTCTGTTAAAGCTTTTTTGGAGGCTCAGGTTACTTAGAATACTTGTCCATAGGGTTGGAAAATGAAACATCATAATGAATCCTTCCTAGTTCTAATTTGAATCATGCATTGCTTTATTGTACAATTTTATTTTGGGGGTTGAAGGTTCTCATCAATTTTTTGTACCTTTATTACTGATGGTATTCCATAAGGCCATTTTTGACGTATTTTAATACAAGTGTCAAAAAGATCACATACCTTGTTGAGGTAGTAATGAATTAATTCACAGCATGAATAATCTGTTGGCATGGGTTATACAAATTTAAAGTGCAACTGATCCTCTTCACTGCAGATAATATATTCTGGATATAGTTGCAAGCAAGGCTGGTTCTTCACACCATGCAGCAGCGATCCAGGTTTAAGGTCAGAACTTTATTACCTTCGAATTGTTCTCGCTCACACATACTGTATTGCTTGTTTTGGGATTTTTTGGTACTCCTGGATTGCTGTCAAGGGGAATGGAAGTTGAATCTCCTTTCCAAATATCTCGTAATATTTGAAACTTTTCCCTATGCACATAAATCTGAACTTCCTGCATTTTATATCTTGTTTTGTATATTTATGAATGCATTTTGATTCTTATTTTTAATTACCTTCTCTTTTTCTTTGTGCGGATTCTTCCTCTATTTAAGGAAAGAGATCTTGGTGGAATTGCCACATGAAATTGAGCACAATTTTATTTCAAAGAAATGGCCCACTTGTTTATTCAATTCTTAAGAAAGCTGCCTTGCTGTAGCTTCATTATTCATTTTCTCCATTTCTTTAGTATATAAGTTAACAGTAAATCTGGTAATGATGAATTGAATATCTAGAGTGGAGGCTTATGCTTAGACATTTGTCTGATTGCTGCAGTTCAACCTTAATTAATCATTTTTGAGTTGCTGAGGTGGGTTGGTTTGTCTGTTTTTGTAAGTCTCTTACTTTACGCTGCTGCCTCAGATTCTGAATTCAGATCTCTCTTTCCTGAAATCCATGTTTCTGTCTTAATTTACCTGAAAAATTCTCCGGGCATATACTGCAGGATTATCTCCCTGAGGCACAACTTTAACAAATATTGATGCTTCCTTTAATTATTGAAAACACCATTTAAATCGTCGACATGATTGCGGCTAATATCCCAGCATGACATCGCCATGTAATACAACTTTTGAGTCCTCCACAAACACATTGTAGTTTAATATGTTAAAAGCTTACAAGGCTTATTTGGATTCAAACCGTTCATTTGCATACTTAAACTTTGATTAACTAGAGTAGCCATTAATTGTGTTCCCGTTGTGGATAATTTGGTGTCTGATTTTGTAAATTTGTGCTTTGTGTAGAGTAGTCAAGTGTAAATAATTGTCAATACATTGCGGTAATTTGTGCATTTTGTACTTGATATAGATAGATACAGTGTCACATACTTATTCTAAACTTGACTGGCTTTACATTTTGCATTGTTTTTTATACAGGGGACTAAAAAACATTTTGAGGATATATGTTAAGAAGGTTAATTCTCAAGAATGGGAGCAAGTTCCTATTCCATCAAGGTTGATTTTGTTGCATAGAATAATTTACTGCATGTTATTTGTTAGTTTGTTGCCATATATTTAGATGACACGATCTGGATGCGTACTGGATTCTTCAAAATATTTACTGTTTAGTCCTAATCTAGATGATTTTTGCCTACATTTTACTTAAATTAACCTGGGATTTCAATATTACAGTGTGAGGTCTGTAGTTGCTCTAAATCTCCCCAGTTATGGAAGTGGAAGAAATCCATGGGGTAATTTGAAGCCAGAGTATTTAGAGAAGGTAAATACCTGGTCAAACAATACACATAATGGTGCATTTTTCTCCCTTTCATTTATCCTTTTATGTTTAGCTCACCGTTAGTCACACCATCACATAGTAATGATGCAATTTTCTCACTGTCCACGTGTCCTTCTATGTTGATTTAAAGTGTTTAGTGCATTGTGCATGAAGACAGGGATGAAACTATGTCCAAACGACTATACTGCTACTACAAATAAAATAATCCTGGTTTTGGGTTTTTCTTTATAACTGCCAAACTATATATTGCATCTCTTTTTAATAAAAAGTAATTTGAGCTACATTTATGTGTCTTGTGTTGTGTTATCAATGTTATGTGCTGCTTTTCTTTTACTGAAACTGGTCCACAGTGCATATGCTCAGATTAGTTTGGCCAATGGATGAAGGAGATCAAAATATCATTACTTGAGCTCAAGCCCCGGAATGTTATGTTACTTTTGCAATTGCGAGGAGACTATTTATTAATGTCTTTGGGAATTAGGAATAAGAATAATTGTCTTGCTTACTTAAAATGTAAGATAGTAGTCCTTTTCTTAATATAAGTGATAATCAAGCTCTATTCCCTAGCCTCGTAGAGATGCTTCTATCTTGTAATAAAAGCACGCCAATCCTAGGTATGCCCAGGGATCACTGATTAGTTGAATGACTAATCAATTGATTGATGTAGGCATCACTATTTCCTTTGTCATCCCCTCCTATTTTTGCACTATAACTAGTGTTTCCTTCTGATTCGAAGTATCCCCTTTTCTTTCATAGAGACATCCAACATGTATAATTGGGATAATTTACACGTCAATGATTAACAGCATTGGATGATGGCTATATGCTGCAAGGAATTCACTTCTTTAAATTGTTTTTAAAGAATGTATCTTTTCATAGTGGTAACTGAAGGTTGATCAAGGACTGAAACCTTATGTAGTAGAGCATTTGCGTATATCACTCGATTAAGATATGTAGACAGAATTGCAAATGACAATCTTTCGGAGTGAATGCTTGGAATGTTTGTTGGTGTTCCTTAACTTTGTTTAATCAAAAACAGGTTCATAGATAATAAATAAATAGATTGAATCAATGGAAATATAGCAAAGCGAAATGCAAAGAGGAGTAGTTGCAGAATTTAATCCAAATGACTGTTGCTGCTTTGTTTTTTGTTGCATCTCCATCTAAATCTCTCTCTATAAATGCTTTTGCCTTAATTGGTCTGTATGCTTGTAATTGCTCGAGACAGTTGATCATATCAAAATAAAGTTTGTTAAGTATGCCGGTTTTGTTTGATAGTGAATCTATAACTACTTCCTATATGTTTAATATTGAAAGAATTGTATTGGATTATAAGTTAATGGTAGTTTCTTTTTACTACTTCAATTCTCAGAGAGGATTTGTTGAGGCCCATGCTGATGATGGTCTTTTAGAAATTTTTGGTTTGAAACATGGATGGCATGCTTCAATGGTTATGGTTGAACTTATCTCTGCCAAACACATAGCTCAGGTACTAATTAGTGGTCAGAGTTAATGATTCTAGGTGTTGCAGTATATGATTTGGTTGAAAATGTTCAATTTTAATGATCTTTAAAATAATAGTCATATTTGTCAGAGATTGGTTAATGATACTCTTTGCTTTTTTGATGGTAAACTTAAATGAATTATCCTGCAATTTTCTAGGCCTCATCTATTCGATTTGAGCTCAGAGGAGGAGAATGGACAGAGGCATTTATGCAGATGGATGGTGAACCATGGAAACAACCAATGAACAAGGAGTTCTCGACATTTGTGGAAATTAAGCGTGTACCTTTTCAGTCAGTTATTGTGCATGGAGAATAATTTGAGCAACTTTTTGTTGTGTAAAACATCTTCCCCCCCTGGGGCTTCACATAATTATTTATCTTGATGCTACCAATTCTGTGGGCATCAAGTTATTTTTGTGAAAATCTATAGTTTGTCAATGTTACTAATCCCTTGTTTAGGAGAAATTTGCTTAGTTGATTCCAACCTGTACCAAATTAATATACTGTTGTTTTTCCTTTATACTATTTTAAGGAAATCCTTTGTTTATTAGAGTGATGTAGATGTATTGACTACCTGAGTTTATGAAATGCTAATTAGCTAGTGCAGCTAAATTCTAAGCATTGTGCTAAACTCTTGTATATTTTCACTAATAAATAGATTGAATATATTCGAGATACCGTTCAATTTACAATATCAAACATGTCATCATCTCTCTCTGGGCAATTGGAGGCTGATTTCAGCAACTTGGCTTGAAGAAACATGATGAACCAGAACCCCAACGTATTAAGGAAATATCAATTTCAATTTCGATGGACACAAACTACACATTGCAAACAGAAACAATCACCGCTAGTTTGTCTGTCTGTGTATCTTCAGCAATTTAGATAGAAATTAAAGGGTTACATCGACCAGAAAACTACTCTTATGTACTCGATTGCAGACCCACCTGGATGTTGATCTGTTTTGCCTAGTTGGAATGGAGTTTATGTAAACTTGACATCTTCATGTTATAAAAGGAAGAATGAAGAAGAGAAAAATATAAAAGACGATAAAATGAATAAGCACACCATTTATTTACTTCAATAATATTTTGCATATCAGTACTCGATCAATGTGATCATAGTATGTTCTCACCAAGATGATGCTAATATTCCTAATAACACCAGTGTCTCAGGCTCAGGAAGAGAATACTGCAGTTGCATTTTGTCTTCTAAGAATTCCCCTCCTGATTGTTATCACTTTCTTGATTTTCAGCAGAAGCGCTCTCATTGTTCTGGTCTGTTTCACAGATTTCTTCCTCACTCTGACTCGGGGGCTCTTCAACATACGGAGCCTCAGTCTCAGGGACAGGATCATGCATTTCTTCCCTATCATTTCGTGTTGAATGGAATTCTGAAGACATAAGATGGAAGCAAATTTGGCTGAACTGAGAAGTAACTTTTCGTCCAAGTGATGTCTCTGAGCAGAGTAGAGCAAACATAGTAACCGATCCTACAATAATGAAGAGGCCTCCAAAGTCAACAAAAGCAAGACTGGATGTCCGTTGTGAGATTGTCGAGGTAAGTGGATCTTGAGAAGAGTATCCAGGTCCAAAATTTGTTTGCTCAATAAATGTCATGTTTGGACCTTGAGTAACGGCAACTATTGCTCTTGAGAAATATGCAGTTAAGGGAGAGCCAACAGGAAATGCCTGATTAGATGATGCATAATATTTCCAATCAGAAAAGCTTAATGGGAACCAAAATATACCCCACAATCAAATTTAATAGTTATATATCAGATTAATTTTTTACTTCGTGAAGGATATGGTAAAATAACGTCTTCATGGATAGCAATTGAGATTTTGATAAATCTTAGGTTGGACATTTTAAATTTATCAAATAAGCTTTTCAGTATCTAAAACTGTACTAGAGCAGATAAACCCATGTTTTACTAAATCAAGGCAAAAAGGGGAAAAATAAGTGGCGACTTGCCAGAAACATAAAGTTTTCATCAGCCACTATTTCAAGTATGATTGCTAATGCGACACAGTTGCTTCTCCTGTGCATTGATAGTACTCGAATGATTTATAAATTATGGTTACTCCAATTTTGAGTTTAGACTTCAGTTGCACCTTCTGTGAGTTGATTTCTTCCAAGCTCTTATTCAGTTGAATTTAGACAATTAGGGAAAAATGTTTTAAGTTAAAAGAACAAGAAAACTTACGAAGCCAAATCCATCGGTCCTGTACCTTGGTCCAACCATTTTATACTGAGAATCGTATTTCTTAATAAAAATCTTCATGTAAGGAATCTCATCAAATATGGCATCTATGCCTCCCCTTTTGCTTCCTTTAGACATAGCGTCATGGTACTCTTCAACTGATGAGTAGCTCTTGAGCCTTGACTCATTGATGTTTAGTTGCTCTTTCAAAAATTCTTTCATGAAAGAACCCTTCTGATATCCCATATAGTACTCCTCAGAAAAAGCAAATTTTAGTTGATCTACTGTCAAAATTGCCGATAAATTAGCTGTGTAGCTCTGCATAAGGATGAATGCCATGAATAGCCAAAACATCAATACAAATATTGACCATGTATTAGCCACCATATTCCCTGTCAAGAACAATAGAAACAGTCTTAGCGTAAATTAAGTCTTCATGGTGTTGATTGAAAAACTTGGCGTGTGGCTCTTGTTTTAACTTATTAAGTGCGCAGATAATATTTAGCAATCTGGCTGGATATTTCTTAGCCTGGTTGGGAAAATTGATTCTGTGTTGATTTCTCACTAGTTTTCCACGTGAGGCAGTCATCGGAACTAATGGCTCAGGACGAGCTAAGGATAGTCGGGATTAATGGAAAACTATAAAACTCAACATGAAAATGATTTAGAAATTACTTTCAGGAAATGCAAGGACTGTTATTGGAGACCAGTAGGTCATTCTAAGTCTCTCCCTGTGTGGCCTAATCGAATCTTCATCAGTGTTTGGTACTCTGCGTTCCAATATTCGAAGAACTATTCCCATCAAAATGCAGGCGATGATGATTGCTATCCAAAGATCCCAGTGAAGCGGCTTAATAAAAATCCACATGTCAAACGGCTTCTTATTCTTGACGACTAGAATGACTCCTGGTTCAGAATATGGTAGCGAAAAATCAACATATTTTGCTCGTGGAGCCCAAATTGTTGTATCTCCCACCACAATGTCAAATGTCTGTTTTCATAAGAAAATAATAGCCAAAAGGTAATATGACTCTGAGTAAGCATTAAGATATTTGAAGAGGACGAAGATCGAAGTACCTGAGGTATCTCATGAAGCATGTCGTCATAAGTCCATTTACTATTTTTTCTGTCATCATAATGATAGAATTCGTATTTAATAGTGAAAGGTAGCAACTTCAATGCAGCCAAAAAGATATCAATTGAAAACCCAGTTGCATTTGTACGATTTGTAGCAGGATCTATTGTTACATTTACAAATTGTTTGAATCCACTCACAGGAACCCCAACTCTCAGTTTCCCTGTTGCAGGACTAGCCCTACTCTTTGGCTGCGTGACACAATCTCCAGGCCAAATGGCACTTTTGAGATTTTTTGTGGATGTTGAGTTTGTTGGTTCGCCAGTTGAACTTAATTCTCTGGATATTCCCTTTTCTGGTGTCCAAAGCCCCAAAGTTCTCTCTCCACTTCCAATTACGTTGAATATCTCAAATACTGAAGGTTTCAATTTCCCATTAATAAATTGAAAGTCTCCTATCAGGCCTCTAAATTTTGTACCTGATAATTCGCTGAGAAGTCTTGGTCCGTATGCTGAGACTTTCAAATTGCCTGTTTCATTTTTGCTGGTGTTCGTATATAATGAGCTTGCGTTTACTGGCCCAATCTTCTCAGCTGCTATTGCTAAGGAGCATATTGTATCGTACACCCACATACCATAGATATTTAACTCCCCAATTGAACCCGCACTCTCTTTGGGAACCATATTCATTTTCCAACTTTGTTGGAAACTGTTGAGCTTTTCTGACCGCTGTACATATGGCCTTATACCCAAAACTCCTTCCATGGATTCGCGGACAACAAAATCCATGGAACTCAAGAAGTTAGATAAATACTCGGTGATAATCCATGCATACCCTTCACTCATCATTCCTGCATTTTTGGCATGAAGAAATAGCCGAGAACCAAGGGACAAGTTAACGTGCACTAGGAATACACTCGTATTCTTAGCTATAAGCTTGTTGAGTTCTTTAATGCCGAGAACCAAGGGACAAGTTCACGTGCACTAGGAATACCCTCGTTTTCTTAGCTATAAGCTTGTTGAGTTCTTTAAATATTTGATTGTCCTCTGATGTCATGGCACTCATATACGCTATCCTAATTTCAACTCCTTGGAATGCCTTATTCAGATGCCAAAGAAAATGATCGACATATTCCGTGTCTTCATACAAAATCACTACTTCAGGCCATTTAAATCGTTGGCAAATGGCTGCAAGAGCTTGAGCCTGATACAGATCATCTGGAGTTGTCCTAACATAGTATCGATTTTGTGCACCGGAAATAGTTGAGCTTCTGGCACTGAAAGAAATGACTGGCACATGAACTTTTCCTCCAAGTTCTGCAACAAATTTGTCTTCTATAGCACCATGTGGCCCCAAAATTCCATGCACTTCTTCATGCTTCAGCAACTTTTGAACTGCATAACATATCAAAATCAATATGATTGTCTTCAGACTTGCATGTTAGAGATGGGACGAGGTTATATAACACGATATGAAGTATTGATCACAACAACAAGATGAACACATAGACAATAATTTAATATGGCCTGGAATTGGAGATTTTATTCAATTATAATGGAGAGAAAATACAATAATTGTATTCCTACACAATGATTCTAACTTTCAGTAATACACAATTTGTAAAGAAGAGTCTACTATTTATAGGGATGCATGCCAAATCTTAGAAATAGCTATAAAGAGGGGAATTAGGTCAAAAAATGTGTACAAAGACAAAGTAAGGGAAATTCCAAAATGCTATGGCGCTTGAGCTCCAAGCGGGAGTTAGGCGAGTGGCAGCTCCTTACTAAAAAATCCACCCCGCCGCTTGAGCAGTAGGTGGGCACCGTCAACTCCATTTTTCCTCCTTGGACCCTATCTTGACATCTTCAAATACAATACTCCAAATCATGCATGCCTTAATCTGAGTTTGGTCACAAAACCCAATAATTTCTACCTTAACATAAATTTTGATTCAACGAACAAGATTTCGAAATTTCTTCACCAGGAGAAAACATTTGACTACAATGAATATACGAACTTTTCAACAATAACTAAACTTCTTCAATGAACCAAAAAACTCAACATTGTCCATGATATCTAATTAGAATACATTAATCTAAGCGCTGCTCTGCAAAATTACCTTGGGTTCTCAAAAATCACAAATGATTTAAAATTTACCAAACATGGCCGAAATACACCATGAAATAAAATCAACATTAAATGTTTTTGTGGAAAGCCTCTTGTTAGACTAAACACCTTCAAATACACTTAAAGCATGCGCAACAAAATCAGTTTCTCCGTATCTTTCACCAATGGGTTTGTCCTAGACAATTGAATACGATGGCACTGCAGATAATGGTGGCAAAATGGCATTACCCATATCCTCTGAACTCGACTTAGTTGTATTCTTTAACACGGAACCCAAACCAAGTCCTAATGATATTGTACCAAACTAAATATCCACCACGGTATTAAACCTTTGTTGATTAATCTTCAACGATTCTGTACGATCTTGCAAGATATATAACTGCGACGTTTTTCACCCATTTGTTACAATCCAAATACCATTGCTTCGAAGCTCCACTTTCATCAATGAACTCGTACCCTTTTGAATCAAGAGTAGCCATCGAGATTATATTTTCTTTAAACTTGGAACATGCCGAATGTGATCAAGTGTTTTAAATATCTCATCCAATAGCTTAAGTCCGACTTTACCAATACCAGCTACTCGACATGTGCGTTGTTTCCCTTGACCATGAAACCTTTCGAAATTGTTTATGTTGCAAACAAATACCGATTGGGACATATATGAATTGCACAGTTGAATTCAGAATTCAATCATTGTCAAGATTAGAGTTGAAATAGCCAAGATATCTCATCCACTAAAATAGTCATTTGAGACATCGGCTTTACCTGAAGCATTTGATTGCCTTCTCTTCTGATTTGCAGCCAAATTTTCTTTGTTCAGTAACTTGTTGCAATCCCTCTTGATGTACCATTTCCTCTTAAAATAAAAACAAACGTGATTACTGAAATTAGATTTCGACTTGTCCCTTCCATGACCACCATGAGCACTTAGTCTTCTCCATCTCTAGCCTCAAATCCAATTAGATGTTTCATCTTTTCCTTTAAAAGCAAAGCATCATACGTATCTTCAATGGTGAAAGTATCATGGTTATATAAAATTGCGTCTCTAAACGAAGTAAATAAAGTGGGCATTGAACACAAGAATCAAGCTAAATTTTCTTCATCGTACTTTACCTCCAAGGTCTCCAAATCAGTGGCGGTCTCCTTAAAGACAACCACATGATCTTCCAAAGATTCGCCTACTGTCATTCTATGAGAATACAAACGTTGTTTTAGGTGCAATTTGCTAGTTAGACTCTTAGTCATGCACAATTGCTCAAACTTCAACCACAAGGCAGTTGTAGACTTTTCCTTCAAAATGTCCTAAAGAATGTTATTCGAAAGATGACGATGAATTTGTGAAAGTGCCTTCCGTTGTTTCTCCTTTGTCGTCCAAGTTATGAACATGTCAAATCTCAACAACGTATCATCCAATCCATCTGAGCGAGTACTGGTGGCATCTTCACTTGCCACAATGAGAATCTAATGCTGTGATCTAAAAGCGGAAGTCATGTTCCATGGTTGCCATCAAGAACAAAACACCTTGAACAAATAAAAAACTAAGTATTGATACCACTTGTTAAAGACGTGACGAGGTTATACGACACGTTATGAAGTATTGATCGCAACAATAAGATGGACATAAAGATAAGAATTTGATTTGGCACAGGAATAATGATTTTATTCAACAACTATAATGGAGTGAAAACACAATAATTGTGTTCCTAGGGGTGCATGTAAAATCCTAAAAATAGTCCTAAAGATGGAAAATAAGTCAAAAAATACGTGTGAAGACAATAAGAAAAATCTTGGAATGTTGCGGTGCTCAAGCGCCCAACTAGAGGTAGGTGTTGCTCAAGCGTTAGGCGAGTAGCAGCTCCCTGTTAAAAAATTCGCCTCGCCGCTCGAACGTTAATTGGGCACTGTCAACTCCATTTTTCTTCTTTGGACCCTATTTAGACATCTTCAAGCCCAATACTTCAAATTATGTTTGCCCTAATTGGGTTTGAGTCACAAAATCCCAACATTACAAAAGGACTGATGCAGTGTGAAATAATGAATTAGGAATTCAAGCGAAAACCTTAAGAACACGGAATTTGGAATCCACTAAATTATGAAAAAATAAATTCACAAATTTTATTAATTGATGATGATGAAAAAAGATGAATTAACCCTTTATTTATAGGGGTTTACATGAAAACCTTGTTGAATTAAAATTGAAAAAAATTCAAAATAAACTAAATGACAAAAATAGCACTAAAACTTTAAATGCAGTATTCGAATCCTAAATGAACTCAGTTGGCCAATACCCATCATATATCACAGCAAAGCCGCGTGTTTTACTCGTTTCTTTGTTCTCTTTTCGAAATGGTATTACAGACCCAAACCGAAGTTCGACTACCACACTTGCACTATTGCCTTTTTTCCCTTTTCGGTCAAAATCTTCTTAAATCCTTACTAAGTGAACTATTAACATCACATCAAAATATTCTAGGCTATTAGAATGTAAGTGAGGTGGTGCCTAAGCTTACTTGACAACTTTTGCTCTATATTTAACTGTGGTCATATGCATCCATAACTTTTTCATCCATTTGAAAGAATAAATAGCATGATATTCATGTTGTTCTTCTATAGTATAAACAAATTAAGCCATTCATTCCCCCTTTGTAGTATTCAAAGGCCCATGATTAAATCAAACCTTCCAAATATAAGATAAAAACAATGAGTAGAAGCAGTTTAATTTCTTCCCTTATCTACCCGCTTGACTTCTGTAGCCACTCCTGTCATTTTTTGGCCCATTCATCACCAGTGCACATCGCATTTAGGGCTCGTTTTATGGGGACTTTTGTTTTTGATTTGTCTTCTTGTAGAAGAGCTTTATGAGAAAGTTATCTTATGTCAACTTTCTCTAAAGATTTTTCTAGTCATACAAAACACTTTCATAAAATTATCTAAACAAATTTAAAAACAACTTTTCGTTTCTTGAAAGCTTAGCCGAACGGCCCCTTAATTTGATATCCTCAATAGATGGCTACTCGACGACTCCATACAAACTAGGTATTGTGTAGTGCTTATATAGGTCAGTTAATACGCTACAACGTAACATCTTGCTTTTACAGCTATTTCACTTTCTGCCATGAAGAGATTGCCTGTCTTTTAGGAAATGACTGTTTGAATGGTAGAAGAGTCCATGGGTTCATTAGGAATCCATAGTCGTCCGGATGTTAAATTTTTAAAATTTATTGCAGTATGAGTGTCCTTATTTACAATTTTCACAGGCGCACCTAGTAAAGTACGTTGGCTAATTGCATTAGACGTATATGTTAAAATACAAAGCTCAACTCTGCTAATTGATACAAGATCAGCAATGCTAATATCAACACCAATTAATCCAAGGTGGCAATCAGGGTCAGCAGAAAGGAAACCACCATCTAGAAGATACGAGAGAGAATTGTGATAAAGGATAGAGGAATATTCTGCCAGTAGAGCAAATGGGACCATTTTCTGTTAGCATCTATATGGTTATTTGTTTCTTTTAGTAGCCAATCAATTTTAGTTTGTTTTGTATAGCAGTTGGCACATATTATATTATTCTTTCTCTGATTCTATATATAGTTGATTGTACAGAGTATTCATTCAACGAGTAAAAACTATTCTTTCGACATTTTTCTCTACGTGCATGCTTCTTTCCTTTGCTGCTATCATATTTCTTATATGGTATCAGAGCTAAAACTATGGCTGATACTCAGAGCACAACTATAGATTCAACTAGTAATTCAAACACTGACCAAAATGCCAACACAAACCCAACTCCAAATGTTCAGCATATTCCAAATTCTAATGACCCAACTCATGCCTGCAACCCCTACTACATTGGTGGGAATGATAGTTCAGGTGCAATACTAATCACTCACATCCTTAACAATACCAACTATTATGCATGGGCAAGATCCATGAAACAAGCTCTCCGAATAAAGAATAAACTCGATTTCATTGATGGAAGCCTGTGTGAACCAGTAGACCCCAATTGCTTCTTGATGGAGCACTGGCTCTGCTGTAATAACATAGTGATCGCTTGGTTGCAAAACAAAAACATGCCATTGTCACTTTAGCGTAAAAATCAAGATGCTGTAAGTGTCTATTTCTCAAAATATAAGACTCTACTTGATGAACTAATGAACTATGAATCCATTCCTAATTGTACCTGTGGAGGTTTGAAAACTGTTATTGAAAACCAGCAGAGAGACTGAGTTATGACATTTTTAATGGGGGTAAATGACTCATAAAAAGCACTCAAGACTCAGATTTTGTTGATTAAACCATTTCCTACTTTTAATGAAGTATACTCTATAATCCAGCAAGAAGAAAATAGTAGAAAAATTTCAACAGATTTTTCCATGCCTGATTCAATGGCACTAGCAACCAGAGGGATTTACAACGATACCGTGAAGCAGAATGGAACAATAAAGAAGAAGTACTATTGTAGTTTTTGCAAGATACCTGGACATTCACTAGAGAAATGTTTTAGAGCTAATCCTACCAAACCTATTTGTTATTATCATATGCCTGGACATTCTGTGGATAAATGCTATAAAATCCATGGGTATCCACCTGGTCACAAATTACATGGAAAGGGAAGCTCCTATGCAAACTTAGTCTCCTCACTGGGACAGGGAGATGCTAGCAACAACCATCAAGTAATATTCACTCAAGAGTAGCATGCACAACTTCTAGCTCTACTCAAATCACAAAACATCCAGCACCTCAATTCATCAACCTCCACAGATACTAAGATCCCAAAAATCTTTGGTATCTCAATTTGTCTTTTTGTTTATGGCACCAAAACTAGCAACATTTTAAATACTCTATGGATAATAGACACGGGAGCTACAGATCACATGATCTGCTCCACTTCTTTCTTTACCAGAATTCAAGCCAAAGTTACTAACTTAATTTCTCTTCCAAATGGTGATGTGGTTAATGTGACACACAACGAAATCGTTCAAATCGTAGAGAGCCTCATATTGCATAATGTGCTCTGTGTTCCATCATTTTCATTTAATCTAATCTCTGCTAGAAAATTGACACAAACATCCAAATGTTGCCTTATATTCTTTTCTAAAAATTGCTTTGTGCAGGACCTTTTTACTTGGAAAACGACTAGAATGGGTGAAGTGAGGCAAGGTCTATACCATTTGCTGTAATGTATAGTCTCTCCTTCAACTCTAACAAAAGCTCTTTCCCATTTTTCAATTAGAAGTTCTATGTTAGTTGCTGTTTCTATTAATACTATAGACTTTGATCTCTAGCATTATAGGTTGGGGTATCCATCTTATTCTAGATTAGACCTGATGAATATCAATCATGTTTCTAAAACTATCAATGAACCTTGTTCTTTTTGTCCTATTGCTAAAATGCATAAGCTGCCATTTCCTATTAGTCACCACAAATCCAAAAATAGCTTTGATCTCATACATTGTGATATGTGGGGTCCTTGTAGTGAGATCAACTATGATGGGTCTAAATATTTCATGTCCATAGTCGATGATTTTAGTAGATGCACATGGGTCTATATGCTGAAAAACAAATTAGATGCTGCTGCTGCTTTGCAAGGTTTTTGTGCTTTGATAAAAACCCAATTTCAGTCCCAAATAAAGGTCATTAGAACTGAAAATGGTGGGAAGTTTGAAATGAAAGACTATTACCGTAAAATAGGGATCATATACCAGAAAACTTGTGTTGAAACATCTTAACAAAATGCGGTAGTTGAACGAAAACACCAGCATATTTTTAATGTTGTAAGAGCTTTAAAGTTTTAAAGTGCAATTCCTAAGAAATATTGGAATGATTGTATTCTTACTACGATTTACCTTATAAACAGCACACCCTCGTCCTTGCTAGACAACAAGACTCCTTTTGAACTCTTATTCAAACACAAACCAAATTATTCACATCTCAAAGTTTTTGGATGCCTTGCTTTTGCATCAACCTTATCTAATCACAGAAGTAAATTTGAACTAAGAGCCAAAACATGCATATTTCTAGGGTATCCTTTTGGAATAAAAGGATATAAACTTCTTGACCTTGAAACCAAAAGAGTCTTCATCTCAAGAAATGTTGTGTTTTATGAAAGCATTTTCCTTTGCAAAAGTATCAATACACCTGATGACTATGAAACAAAATTGTTACAACATATTCCTACTATCACTATCATAGAATTTCATGCCCTTCCTACAACCACAATTCATGAAACGGAGGCAGCAAACTAGCCAGAAATAGAAAATTACCGTACTGACTTCTCTCCACTTCATGAGTCTGAAAACTATCCTACAAAATCAAATTCTTAAGTGCAAGAACCAAATTCTTAAGTGCAAGATCCAGAACCATCTCACAGTACCATGCATAGCCCCCATCTACTTCATAGGTCTTCAAGAACTAAGAAAACTCCTACTTATCTGGAAGACTGCATCTGCCAGCAGGCCTGACTTTCCCCATCACATAAGTTGGATAAGTAGGAGGGTCTTGCTCTCTTAGGTAGTGCTTTTCCTCTTGATGCTACCTTATCATATCATAGACTCTTTAAACACACACAAAGCTTTGTTACATCCATATCCATACACACAAAGCCTAACATATACCAGGAAGCTCTCACCTCACCTCACTGATCTAAAGCCATGAATGCTGAAATTGCTGCTCTTGAAATGAATAATACATGGATTGTGACATATCTTCCCCTAGTAAGAAACTTATTGGATGCAAGTAGGTATATAAGGTGAAATATAAGGCTGACGGAAGTGTGGAAAGATATAAAGCCAGATTAGTAGCAAATATATACACAGCAAGATGGCCTAGATTACCATGAAACTTTTTCACCTGTGGCCAAAATGGTAACTCTTAGAACCTTACTTGCATTAGCAGTTGTGAATTGATGGTATTTGCACCAATTTGATGTAAACAATGCATTCCTACATGGAAACCTAAATTAAGAAGTCTATATAGAGCTACCTCCTGGTCATCCTGATGCATGCCACTCAAAGGTGTGCAAACTACTCAAAAGATTGTATGGGCTCAAACAAGCATCTAGACACTGGTACTCCAAACTTTCAACCTTTATTATCGAGTATGGATTCATTCAATCAAAAGCTGATTATAGTTTGTTTACAAAATCTACTGAGAATTTTTTCATTGTTATTCTTTTTTATGTGGATGACATAATTGTGGCTAGCAATAGCATGGACTACATTGATTTTCTTAAAAGGTTACTTGATGAGAAATTTAAGACAAAGGATTTGGGCGTACTAAAATATTTCTTGGGAATAGAAGTAGCAAGATCATATATAGGTATTCATAGTTGTCAAATAAATTATGCTTTAGACATACTATCAGACTTGGGAACAATAGGGTCTACACCAGTTAGAATACCTCTAGATCGGAATGTCAAGATTTCTAAAACGGGTGGGGAGATCCTTACTTATCCTACAATCTATAGAATACTTGTTGGTAGATTACTATACCTGACTATCACTAGACGAGCTGTCATATTCGGTTAAACTATTGAGTCAGTTCATGAGCACCCTTCGGATCCCCCATTTAAATGTTGCTCACAAAGTGTTAAAATATATAAAGAGGTCTCCAGGCAAGGGTTGTTATTCCCTGTTGATTCAGATTTACAGCTTAATGCCTATAGTGATTCGGATTGGGGAACTTATCTAGATACACGAAGGAGTATAACAAGGTATTGTATTTTTGTTGGATCATCTTTGATATCTTGGAAATCAAAGAAGCAAGATACCATATCCAGGTCCTTAGTAGATGCAGAATATAGGGCTATGGCAAATGTATGTTATGAATTAACTCGGCTTAGATATTTGCTTCAAGATTTAAAGGTTGATCATCCACAAGTTGCTACTTTGTTCCGTGACAACAAATCAGCCTTATACATAGTAGCAAATCCAGTTTTCCATGAGAGGACAAAGCATATAGAACTGTATTGCCACTTGATACGTGACAAGATTTATGAAGTGTGATTACTAAACATGTTAGTAGCAGCTCCTAAATTGCAGATATCTTGACTAAAGCTTTAGGTTCGATTTAGTTTTATCTACGGACAAGATGCGAGTTATTGACATCCACTTTCCATCTTGCGAGGGGGTGTTAAAATACAAAGCTCAACTCTGCCAATTGATGCAAGATCAGCAATGCCAATGTCAACACCAATTAATCCAAGGTGGCAATCAGGGTTAGCAGAAAGGAAACCACCTTCTGGAAGATACGAGAGAGAATTGTTATAAAGGATAGAGGAATATTCTGCCAAATGGAGCAAATGGGACTATTTTTTGTTAGCATCTATATAGTTATTTATTTCTTTTAGTAGCCAATTAGTTTTAGTTTGTTCTCTATAGCAATTGGCATAGATTATATTATTCTTTCTCTGATTCTATGTATAGTTGATTGTACAGATTATTCATTCAATGAGTAAAAACTATTCTTTCAACATTTTTCTCTACGTCTATGCTTCTTTCCTTTGCTGCTATCATATTTCTTATAGTATATAATTTGGTATTGTTGTTGATGTTATTTGTACAATTATTCTTATAATGAAAATGTTAATTGTCAGGTTATTGAAATGTTTTATCATTATTTTTTCGGCTAATCAATGAACAATATTCATATAGCAGGCTTGCTAAGTATAAGGCTGTAGCTCAAAAAAAGAGAAGTGAAACCGAGGAAAGTGACGTTAATTCAAAGTCAAGATGGTGATATTGATATTACTTTAATAGCAACAAACTAAGAGAAAGGGAAGAAGCAACAAAAAATTTGGTGATTGAGGAACACACGAATGAGAATGATAATGACAATGTGAATGATTCGAATGAGGATGAGGAAGTGATTGAACTTGCCAATCGAGCTTAAAAATGTTTCAACCAATCTTCAACTTTATATTGAGGGTGTCACAGGGTAAGGATATGACAATAGATCTAATATGAGTAGGAGGCACAAAAGTGTACAAAGACGATTACATGAAATGAATTAGAGAGTTTTCTATACTCCATGTGAATGTCATAGTCTTATCAACAAGTGATATAGTGAATTATACTTAAAGTTATATCTTTTTAGTGATACAATGCATCTATACATTGTTCTCTTTTTCTCTCAAGTGATGGAAAACCTTCAAAACAGGTGGGAGTTTTGACACTAAATCCATTGGCGCAAAAACGTTGGGAAAGTCATGTCAAAAGTGTTCAACTTATAAAAAGGTAAATTTTACAAATAAGAAACACTTTGTTTGACTTGGAAAACTTTAGAGAATATCAAAACAGACTAAAGATGAGTCCTTAGCAACATATGAATTTGAGAATTTTAAGTTCTTGCTCGGCATGGTAATCTAGTACAAATTGTTACATTCAATCAACACTACGGGTCTTCAAGCCGAAAACATAGGTATTGAGACTACTATTACCTTTTAGAATGAATGTTTCTTTTCTCGAAGATTATAGAGAAACTAGGTTGCTATCATCATGGATGAAATTAAACAAATGGCAAGTGAAATAGGAATTGAAGCCGTGTTTAAAGATAGAAAAAAAATTATTCAAAGAGAGTAGTAGTTTGGTGAAAATGATGAGGTAAAGCAATTATCTAAAGAATAATTTAGTGTTGATTACTTCCTCTTTATAATCGGTTAAGCTCAATCTTCATTTCAAACTCGATTTTAGGAGTTTAAACAATATGAGGAGATCTTCAGATTTTTGTTTAATTTGTTGAAAGTCTTGTGAGTCTTACGTAGTATCTGAAATATAATTGATGTTTGGACATTATTGGAAATGATTTATGTCCTAATTTGACAATCTTGAGTTTTAATTTATCAAGTGAAATAGAAAGAACAATTGATGTACTACAATATTTGAAGAAAATGGATGATTGCTTTAGAAATACTTATGTTGCATAGGATCGACAACACATCTCTAAACGAATTACAAAATTTTATTAACCATATCGGTTACAGTTGTATTTGCAAAATGAATTTTTTTTTCAAAATGAAATTAATCAAAATTTAATTTTGATCAATTACGTCACATGAAAGATTGAACAAATTGAATATATTATTAATTGAGAAAGAAATAGTTGAACAACTAGATTATCCAAATTTAATTACTAATTTTGCCTCTAAAATTGCAAGGAGGGTAATATTTAATTGATCATTTGGAACATTTTGGCCTTGTTATTTGAATGGAGTATAAATATTTAGAATATTATATTGTGTTTTTCATTTCAATGTTGAGTTTTAAGTTAATCATTAGTTCCGCAAAATTCTTATGAATAGAAAAAAAAATTGAATACACTATAATATGGGGGTTCAATTTCTAAACTTCATCTCAAGCTCTGAAAATCATAAGTACAACTATAGATTTCTCGAAACAAGAGCCATAAATATGCTTTATTTTATCCAAACATGCATATTCATAATAAAAAAATTGCAGAGTTAACTTTTTAAAATTAAGTTAAATGTGATAGCACATTTATACATATGTAACCACTAAACTGACTAATGGAATATTATAAGAGATTTTGTTTAAATTAATTTTCAATTTTGATGTTTGTTTTTAAACTATAATTAAAGTTTGATTTTATGGCATTCTTATTTAGAATAGGATCTTTGAATCCACATATAAAGGGTTACATGTAATGTAGTTCAAACTACTTCGACATGAATAAAAATTGAATTCTTCTTCTAAATTCTCTCTTTTTTATCCCTCCAGTCCGTTTAATTCTCCTTCCTTTTCTAACTCCCCCTTCTACCTTTCTCATCTCTTTTTCTCTCCCCTTCCACCTTCTCCTGTTAGATTGTGACTCAAATTATATGTGAAAGTTTGATTCATGAAGAAAACTTAAATAATTTTGGTTTAGAAGTCTGGTTTGATAAGGGATCAAATTTCATCATGGATTGAAAATTTGATTGGAATAAAGACTTTGAGATTGATGAAGAAGTGTTTTGAAAAACCTAAGGACGAGTCTATAGGGAGAGAAGGAGGTCGAACAAGGGGCGCCCAATATGAAAAATTGGCAATAAGGTGCTGGCCCTCAGGCGTCGGGGCATTGGCAGTGGCATCGAGGCACCAGGTGGGTTGCCCTGCTGCACCACATGATGAGAAAATTTGACTTCTAGTTGGTTTCGACACGATTTTTTTGTGCTTTACTTCATTCATAACTCCAAAATTTGGCTCCTATATATATATATACTCCACGTGGTGTAAGCTCAAATAACAATTAGATCATTGTTGTATACATTAAAAACTTGAGAGAATTGTTTAAATTTAAATTACGAGTATCAAATCTTATAGAACAATTTTAATTTTTTGGTATAATAAATTCTCCTCATCTTCCACATAAACCTTATATTCTTGTGTGATCCTTAATTTTTATATTACTCTTAATTTCTTGTCTTTAATTATTTGGTCGAATTTTCAACAAATTGGTATCAGATCAATTCTCGTATCTTACTCCTATAATTGTTTCATTGCATTCTACGTCACTGATTGTATTAACATTAACCTAAAACTAGACTACTATTTAATGCAATTAGAACACATACTAATTTCAATCGAGATTGACTAAAATTAAAATAAATGGTTGAAAGGCTACATAATAATCATAACAAAGAAGAAGAACTTGCAATGCAAAAAGGTAATTAAGTTTTGAGTAAAGGGTTGTGTGACTTGTGTCAGTCGCATGTCATGGATAAGGTAGAGAGCCTAGGTTATGAATATGATATTTTCTCATTGATAAATGTGTGCAATAGAGCATACGAGAGAGAAGAACAGATTCATGATGCAGAGAGAAATCTTCATCCAGTCATTGTGTATCTGAGGGAGAAAAGGCATGGAGAAAATATAACTAGAGAGAGAAAGAAAAAGTTATGCTTGTGGGTACATTGTTCTTTAAATGTTCTTGTTAGATTTATACTTTGTATTGACGATTCTGTGAACAAAAGGACCAATTTGAACGATTATAGAAGTTTAGGGACTTTAATGTAAAATTTCATAGTTGGTAGGTTAGCTTTGGG